>VYZR01106246.1:17460-29448 GCA_013400675.1 Oxylabes madagascariensis
ACCCTGGTGCCTTCACAAATGGCCATCTGTTTTGAGTCATAGTCCAGTCTCTCACAAGGGTTTTTTTCTGGTTTCTATTTTGCATGAGTGTACAAAGAAAGATAAAAGAGAAACTAAAAACTAACCTTCAGATAAATCTTAAGGCAATGGTCCTGAGAAGTTCCGATTTGGCCTTTCAATTCTGCTCAATCTGAAAACTTCTTTACTTTGACTTTCCCTAATTCTACCTGAATTGAGGACAAATACATGATCCACTTATTGAAAATGGAGATCCTTTGAGTGATCACATCTAACCAGTGGTAGTGTATCTATGGGATCTGCAGAGCTGGGGATAACCAGCAACCTTCTTAATATCATTAGTAAATAAAAGATGTTTGGCAACTTCTAACCCAAGCGAAAAAGAACTAGCAATGCTACTCCAGGTTAATGCAGCAGAACTAAGGAGAACCAGCTCTACACATGCAGATCTCATCACTCTTTGTGCTCAGCTGATCAAGCTACACTAAAAACACACTGCTGGCCAGGTTTCCTGACTGCCCAGACCACCTAGGTTTTACAGCACTCTCCACACATGCAGGGGAAGGAGTAAAGTAAAATGCCATATGGAAAACCACAAGCTGCCTGCTGGCTGTAATGATCTTTGGGACCCTGACACCAGCAGATCACTTCCCAGAGCTTCCATATATCCACAAGGACTCATCTCCTAGGGCTGCCCAAGAAGGCAGCACCAGTGGTCTCTTCCTCTCCCTGCCCCTCCTAACATGCTCTGCAGCAGAGATGATCTTCATTTGTACACAAATGATTCTGCAGACTTTGGACTGCAAGGGTAGTGTGTTGTAAAGGGATGAACTGATGCATAGTCCCTTGCATCGCTTCTCTTCACAAATATATATATGTGTATTTAATGTACAAGGTGCTGGCAAATGGAAGCAAGCATGAAGCTTACTCCCTTCCCTGGAACTGCAGGGTCAATAAAGGAGATGCAGAAGCACTAGGAGTAGCACAGAAATTATAGCAAAGTCATGTCTGAGGACTGCAAAGATTTGTGGGATAGCAGCTGTGCCTACAGACACCCTATCTGGTAAAAATCCAGCTTTGACATCTGGAGTGTTCTTATCCACGCAGATTGATGTCTTAATAACCCATATTTAATTACAAAAATTGATTATAATTAATGTAGCCACTGCTGCTGTGTCTTCAATCCTATAATGTTATATAAAATTCAGATCTAGTGTCATTTTTCTGTTGAAATTTAGAAACTTTTGGCTGAAAACAGTAACTGTAGAATCTAAATATTTACATCTATATTGCTCAAAAAAGAGGGATGTGAAATGAACCCAAGCGTTAGAAGCTTGATCACTTTTGTTGCTTCCATGCTCATTTATTTCTGTTGTGGACAATCCAAACTAACTCTAACCAGGACAACATTCAGACCTGGCTCTAAGGATGGTTCATGCCAGACATGACCCTAGAAAGTCAGTATTAACAAGTGTACCAGATTTACTTTGCCCACCCTAAACATCCCTTCATCACTATCCCAGCAATCTCAAACTCAACCCACAGCCTCTGTGTGATACTCCAGCGTATCATTCATCAGCCCTTCAGTTTCCCACGATTTAAACACAACATTTCATAGGCTGCAACCCAGCTCTTGCATTGCTTCAGACGCATTGAGCTGAAATATCCCCAAAGTAATAATCAAGTTCTAGCATCTGGCAGTACCACCTTAGGCTCTCAGGACTCTTGGATTTTGGTAAGGACATGTACATTGCCTCAACCCAACCACTATACTACTTCTAGCCTAGTGGCAGCTAGTCTTGGGCAGCATATATATGAGTCTGTACTAGCTGTATTTAGGAAAAAGGATCAGCCTCCAGCCCTGTTTATTTAGTGTTGTAGATGTTAAACAGACGTTAAAATGGCAGAATACCAATGTATTCAGTCTCCTGAAAACAAACACCACCATGCAAACACCACCAAATCTCAACTCTTCCCAAATCCTCCATAAGGATTTTAATTCAGTACTTATATTTTTCTAGACCCACCAAATACTGGCTGCCAATTCTGTCTGAGGGGTTATATTTATAGTTGCTGCACATCCCTACCTGCATCTGAGGCTGCAATGCACTGGCCCTTGCTATCAAGTGAGCACTCCCACAGCTGGTGGCTCCCTCCCTCCCCACCAGTAGGACAGGGGAGAAAACAGGAAAAGGAGTGAGAAAACTCATTTGTCAAAATAAAGCTTTTTTGTCTGTAAAGCTCTGTTGCCTCCAGCTATTAATAACCTTTTTTTTCTTTTATTTTGTGGGAGACAGAAAGATAGAAAGTGATCTTTCTTTTGCTCTGAGAAAATTCCTCAGTAGACATGTGAAATATTAGGAATTGTCATATTCCCTCCCTCACCTGTGTTTCTCATGAAATTGCAATAATAAACCAAAATAACTTCTGTGGTGGTACATTTTGTACTGAACTTTTATTTCCAACTCTGCAGCACCATGAGCTATACCAGAAATGAGAGGTATCAGAGAGGTACCTTTTCTCACTATAAAGGATCTGGGTCAGCCATGTCATCATTTCTTTGGGAATGTTAGATAGGATAAAACTCTCTTCTATGAAAGAAATAATGTTAAAATCCCCATAAAATTAAACCGGTGTAATGTTCCCTATCTTTCCTTCCCTGAAGACAACTGTTCGTTCTTCATTATTTCACTGTTGGTTTATGGCATTTTAAGATTTTGCATTTTTAAGGGATTTTTTTCACAACCACAGACGTGTTTCATTAAAAGGTAGGATTTTTATTTAATCCAAGGATACTAGAAGCCTAAAGCCTGAAGAAAAGCATTGAACTGAAGGAGACCTTTGAAAGGACAGCCAGGACAGGCAAGCTTTTGTACAACCCACTCTCTATTTTTCTCAGAAGCCAGGAAATGGTATCAGAAGGCCTTGATTGCTGGAGAAATGCTTTTTCTTTTTTCGTTAGCACTAAAACACTTAGTCCAACAGCTGAATATGATGCTCAAGGGTTCACATACAAAGCTAGTTTCCCTGGATATTTTGTCTAAATAGGTAAGACACACAGCTGAATATACTACAGAGCATATTGAGTGATCATTGGGAACATATCCCTATATTTTAGAGCAATGGCAAATGATGGCAAATATCCCTAGAGGAATATCTAAAATTAGCAATGCTTATAGAGTTGTTATACCATGATGGCAAAATAAGAACTGAATTTTTAGAGGTGCATTTTACTTTACCAATGTTTTCGTGGCTGAGTACTCTGCCTTGCTGTACAATTATGTTGATCGCTTTCTGCAGGGTTGATAGCACTAATTGTTACAGCTGAGGGTGCTGGAGAAGAGAAATTTCTCTGCTCCCTGGAGAGAAGCCCCAGGAGGAGGGTAAAACGTCAACATTTGGTTAAGATTTATTCTTGTTTAGATTGAGGACTGGAATTTGTCAGGTTCAGCAGAAAGAATGCCATTAGTTTTGACAAGTGCGTGTCTGTGGATGTGTTGGGTAATCTATTTAGGAGATGTAAAATGCTGCGCACACTTCCCATTTTATTGCAAAAAGCTGAAATTGACGGTACCTGTCAAAAACTATCATCTTCCACCCTCTAAGAGAAAATTGACCCTTGCTTTCTCTACAGCATCCTTCAGCATTACAGCAGGTCCACCTCTCCTTTAGCTAATACTGCTTCAGCAAACACAAGTGGGGATTGAAAATATAATTAACCTGATATCCAGAATTTGCTGTATTGAAGTCCAGTGCCTGAAGATTATTGCTACGTTTTAGGAGCACCTCTTTAGCCTGAAGAGTGTTGTGCATATCTATATTGCTGTATAAATATCACTAAATAATAAAGCAGGGCTGTTTTAAAGGTCTGACATTACAAAAACAATCAGGACTACAAATGAATGTTTTATACCATTAAAAATGCCTGCACAAAAATCTATTGGAAAAGGCAAAATTAACTGGTAAACTACACAAATGGTGTCAGAAGCAAAGATCTCTTAGAGCTATTGCTCCAGCTGTGTGTCTAGAAGGAAAAAGTCCTTGAGAAGTCTGGCAGTATTAAAATAGTATTTGCAATATTCCTGAATAGATCTTTTTCTTAACAGCTTTTAAAGCATAGATTTACTTATTCACAAAAAATACGTGAGCTTTTTGGCATATATACCACCTTCTTCAAGGAATAATTATACTCCTTGAATTCCTAAAGGCCATGATTAGTTCCAGCTTAGGATTTTATATAATATTATATAATACCTTGTGGTACCTAGTCAACCAAAGGTGTCATAGAGACAATTATAGTGTCTAGAAAGAACATGACATTCTTTATTGTGTTATTTTTCCAAATACATTACCTAAAGAAATTAGTAGAAGTCCACAGCTCATGCCTCTTTTTAATTTTATAGTATATTGTGGTAATTAAATATACAACTGCTTGTAGGAGAATTAACCCTTCCAACTTCTATTCCTGGCTGGGAAGATTTATTCTTCATTCATTTGTATGCACATGACAATTCAGCAAGGCTCAAGTACTGACTTTTCCAGTTTTATATGATATGCCTCATGATTTCCTTCATAACTTTCAATTATACTCTCCTCTCTGCCTGACCGCAGAAACTTAAATCTTTAGGACGAAACTTTGGTCCCTGCCTTTCTAATTTCACTGATTGGGTGCTACATTTACAGGTTCTTTGGAAATTCGCAGTGGTAAAAATTCCAAACACACACATGCTACTTGTTACCGATTTTACAAGGTTGAACCTGGTATCCATTTCTAGATTCTCCTTCATTCCTGACAGAGACACTTGCCAGCATGGATCCTGACTGCAACACATAATACTGTAGTACAGACTGTTTAGGAAAATAATTTATAGGAAAAGTATGCAGACAATTAACTTCAGTGGCATAACAAATCTGGACAATATTGCTACACATTAATAGTGACAATATGCTGTAACATGCCAGTGTTTAGGATTGAATTAAATAGTAATGGGCAGATTGTCTCTACCAGCACCATCCTGTGCATAACGTAGCACACAGCTGTGCCACGCTGAGAGGAGCTTGGGGAGAGAACCATAACCAAAGACCCAGCTGCTTTCATTCCTCCCCTCCTGGCTTCCAGGGAAAACAAACTACACTGTTTCATTCCTGGCAGAAGATACATTTTTCTCGTGTTGATTATCTGGTTTGCTCAGAGTAATCGATATGCTTCCTATGGCTCTCTGTCCAGAAAGCAGCAGCAGTAGCATGGCTGGTGATGTGATAAAGATGTTTTGAGCACTGTTCTCCATCTCAAAGTATGTCTGGATGTATTTGTATGGACCATATTATGACCCATTATCTTTAAGAGTCCAATTTTGCTACCCCCTTACAATAACATAAAATATTTCCTGAGTTCATAGATTATAATTTCCTTCCAAAGGTGATCAAGCACCTGACAAGGACAGATGCTTTTCTGGATTTGATACTTAAAAAGTAAGAACTTGGCCACTTTGACCAGGAAATGGTAGTCTTTGGGCAAAATAGCAGAATCACGGCTTCGGATTAACGAGAATGGAATCTGACCTGTTAAGGGATCTCAGAGATCAGCTTGGAAAACTAAGAAAGACATCCTAAATTCCAAAGCTTTCAATTTATTGTTTTTTTAAGCTGGGTTTGCTAATCAAGAAATTAGTAAGTGGCATACTATTCTGCATCAGTTCTATGCAAATAAATGAATGATAAAAGAAAAGATTAGTTGGGGACATTTTTATTGATTCTAAGATAAGTTTTAAGTTTCTTAGAAATCCAGTTCCACTGAAGGTTTAAAAAATTAATCATACATGATTGTATTTTATGTGTCCAATGAAGAAGTAAAAATGAATACATTTCTTGATAATTGAATCATCGTGCAACTTCCAATGAGTTCTGTTCAGTAGAAAGTTAAATTTATACGTCTTTCTAAGGTTAATGAAATGCTGTATGTGGTCAGCTCACCTCTGTGGTACTTTAAAAAGATACTTAAGAGATGCTCAGAAGAGCAATCGTCGTTTGAAATAGGAGGTAGGAAGAGTAATTCTTTTTGTCCAGTCACACCGCTTAGCAACTCTCAGATGATCCAATTCCATCGCCAGCATTACCAGGCAGGAGGGAAGGAGAAGCAGCACAAGGGAAGAGCTGTTTCACTGCTGTACGGACACGGGGCTGAGCATTTCACTGATTGTGTACGGGACGAAAGGCGATGGACAACTGCACAGGGAGGCATCAGATGAAGAGCACTTCCAGAAGGGTGCACTACGATCCAAAGTGGCAGCATTTGCAGGGAATCAAAGTACAAACACAGAGAAACATGTACAAACATCAACTGAGGTGCAAGCATGTAAATTTTAAAATGCATTTTTAGTGTTGGCTTTTTTTGCTTGGTTTTTTGTTTTTTTTCCCCCCCAGATTAATTGCGCTTTATCCTTTCCTTGACATTATGTGCCCTCACCACCTTTCTAAAATCCTGTATCCTGAACATGGGCACGAATAATTTTCGTGTGGCCGGAATGTCTTTCCCCCTCCTGATCCTATTTGTTTATGCACTGTTTGTCCCTGATGTCCGCATTGGTTATCCCTTAACGCTCCGTTTCCCGCTTCTCCCGGGCTGCTTCGCGCCTGCCTCGGCCGCGGGGGGGAGGCGCTTCGCGCTCGGTCCTGCCGCGCTGTTTGTCCCTCCGGCCGACCCGTAGTGTTCGCTCCTCCTCGCGCAGTCATGGAGGGCGCTGCGGCCTCCGCCGAGGGCCTGCGCTACGCCGAGTACGCCCGGGCCCCTACGGGCGCCGGCAAGGGCCAAGCCGAGCTGGACCGGGGGCTGGTGAGCGCATGGCGGGACCCCCGCCCCCGTGGCCTTGAGGCGGCTACTGCCCCGTTCTCACCCCGGCCTCCACACATGTGAAGGGTGACGTGTGTGAGCGGGGCGGGCCCGGGCTGCGCGGGCAGGCGTTCTCCGCTCCCCTCCGGGCTGGCAGGGAGGCTGGGGGGCAGAGGGTCCTCGGCCCGGTGCCGCGGGCGCAGCTGCAGCGTGGGCAGCGGGCGTGGCGAACCACCCGTGAGGGGAGGGGCGCGCCCGAGGATCGTAAATGCCCGTGGTCCCAGGGAACGACGGAGGGCAGAGGGTCTGCAATCAGAAAGTTTTATTAGTGCGTTACACGGTTGGAGTGGAAATGTTGGCTCTGATCTACTGTGTAAGCACACGGCAGCGGGTTTTGGATAAAGGGGTAGGGTGAGAGGAAAGAGAAAAAAGAAGATATGGATTAAAGAAGAATAGAAAGAGGAAAAGAAAGAAAAAGAGGAAAAGTGAGAAAAAAGAGAGACTAAACGTGATCACCAGTTCTGGTTCCAGCCTCAGTCCAGCTGATGAAATGTCCTGGGCACGCCTGGGGATGCTTTTTTATGGATAGGTTTTCCCTGCCAAGAAGACAGGTTTCTCACTTTCTGTGCAATTCTGGAAACGGGCTGGAGAGCTTGGGGGATCTTTGGTGGTCTTGATCCCCCCCTACACTGCATGCCCACTTCTTGGCCTCATCCTTGCACTGTACTGGGCTGTGGTTACCTCCAGGATCTAGGACAAGGAGAAGCACTGCCCTATCTCTGCATGGCCCCATTCTCCAGCCATGTCTTGTTCTTTCCCATGGCGTGTTGATGCCAATGATCCTTGGTTATTACCAGCAATTCTTGTCTGTCACCACTAAGAGTCCTTGGTTGGCTCCACAGCCAGTGGGTGTTTGGAACATACACATTAGCCCCTTATCTTCTGGGGTTCCACTGAAGGGTACATGGGAACACTTCAGCCCCAGCATTCACAAACAAGGCTGAAAATTTTGTTCCCTGCTATGAAAAGGTGATACGTGACACGTTTTCACCCACTGTGCAAGTATGATTACCACAGGCAGGTTTGACTGTTGAATGTTTTGTAGAGCTGTTTCAGAAAAGTAATTCTCTGGTACTTTGTAATGGGGGAAAGGCTGGGTGGAGGTAGAGTGTCTCCAGTTTCCTATAGCTGTATTGTGCTCTGGAGGAAAGGATGCTGGAACTTTATCCCATTTCTTCATTCCTGTCATTCAACTAGTTCAGGGAACAATGAGTTCCCATTGGAAAAGAGAATTGGGAAAAACACACAGCTTAAAGCCCCAGATGGTGAAGTTTTCACATTTTTTAAATGGCTTAAAAGTCTTACTTTGCTAACCTGTGTGTGTGAAGTTGTCTCTACAGTATTTCTACTTTTTTTCAAACACTGTTTTAAAAATCACAGTTCTCTAAGTTATTTATTCATTGTTACTACAGTCTAGGACTTTTTTTTTTTCCCCACAGAGGAATCTTCCTGTGTATTTAACAGCAAGAGTGTAATGTTAAGAAGCTGGCTCTGAAACTCACTGTTGTCATGGTCATTCTCCCTGCAGAATGGTAGCAGAGAATTCCTAGAATTCTGTTGATTCTTTGGACCTTATCGATCTGGGATAATAGTTGCATTTGGAGTTAGCATGGCTTGCTTTGTTGTTGTGACTAGTCACGTTCTTACTGGGGTCTGGAGACTGAGGTGGATCTTTAGGGGACTAAAATCTGGTTGTCTACAGTTTTCTGTTGAAATTTATTCTTTAGTCCAGTGTATTAGCTGAAAGTCACTTGATCATGATCACATTTACTCTTGTGGTTGTTTTACAAAAGCATTTGGAGCAATGGAAGAGCAACAGTGTAAGCATAAGGACTCTGTTCCCAAAGTTCACCCCCAGGAGCCTTTGTTAATGAATATGCACTCAAGAAGATTGATTTGAATACCTTGTGGTAATTGTTCTATTACTGAATCTTGCTCTCGTTCAATTTCCAATGAAAAACTGTCCAGAACTGTAGTTGTACCTTTATAAAAAAACCAAAAAGGTTGCTGTAAATTAAAGGACACAAAATGACGTCAGAATTGTGTCAGTATGGAGAACAGCATCTAGCTGAAATTACCTTTAATTCAGAAATTAAAAGTAATGTTGGAAAACAATACATTTCATAGGAAGGTTAAGACTAGAGGGAAAACTCTAGATTATGAAATCAAATCAGTTGCACAGACTTTATAATATAATCCCACTTAAAAATCGTTCTGCCTCCGTGTAGTGTTAGTAGGGTGGTTTGCTCTAGAGCAGTATTCCAATAAACTGTAGCTACTCTTCAGTGGAATAGAAGCCTTATTCTATCTTCCATACCAAACAATCATTTATATGTCAAGTCAAGAATTTTTATTTAAGGGAATATCTATTTTCAGAAATATTTTTGTACACTTATTTAATATACTTGTGTATCCTACTTCTTAGCTGTGTACAGAACTAAAAAAAACCCCACAACAAACAAACCAAACCTTAAAATTTTTTAGTTAATTTATACTTGTGTATTTATTTGAATATAGGTACAGACTTCCTGTTTTGCTGGTCCACAATGGAGCATGGATTAATTGCAAAATGTCATTCAACCCATGAAAACAAAGTATTATTTTCTCTGTGCTTTTTATTCTGTTCTGCTCACTGTAGGTTTCCGAGGTAAAAGAATGTAGGGCTCCTGCTGTGTGTGTGAACCTTAGTAGTGAGGAGAGCAAAATATTTTTTATTTGACAGAAGGGTGTTCCACGGGTTGTGGTAGAAGAACCAGTATAAAGTCCAAATCCTATGCAGGCAGATAGGTTTTAACATTTGGACAGCATTAGCATTTGCGGCCCGTTGTGAGATGTAAGAGTGTTGTGCTGAAGTTTTAAGATGATGCATTTGAAATTCTCCTTTTGTTTAAAAATTTAACTTTTTTTTCTACCTCGTAGGAGAAGTTCTAATGCTAAGAACCATATATGTAATTTTATTTTTTTAATATGTTTAAGGTAGAAGGGCACCATGATTGGGGATTTGCAAAAGTAATATCCCCCACTGTTTCTTCTGCTAAAAAAATAAGGCTATTGGAGAATTAAATATTAAAGGAATAGGCAGAAAATCTCTGTTTCTAACATATTGTGTATTAATTAATATGCTTTATACTCTTTTGTTTGCCAAATGCTTAGGTAAATCAGGTCTTGCAATTGCTTTTCTAATGCTTGTATTTTCTTATACTCATTTCTGAAAAAGATTAAGAAAATTCAGATTTTACAGATTTAGCATCACTTTTTCATTCGTTTCCTTTAGCAGGGTTTGTTACTGAAGACTGAATTACATAGAAAAATTAAAATACTGAGATCAGCAGAATAGCATGGGGTTGATGACTAACCTTTGGGAGCTGATTCATTGAATAAAAAAAGGGACAGATGTTAGTTTTTAATATTCTATTTCTTTATTTTTCCCTCTTGGATCTTAACATAATGATTTCATTTAAAATCCACATCTTGGAAGTTTCTTAACAGCATTTTTGGAGGGGGGTGAAGGTCAGTTTTGTCATAATTGAAAGTCAGTGTGTATGTATTTATTTATTTATCCCTTACGAAATGCAATTTCAAGCAATAGGAGACAAAAATGATCATGGTGGTAGTTGTATTAGCATGCTGTAAATGAACTGCTGCCTTCCACAGAGAGAGCGAGTTGCTTTCATTTAATATTGACGTGAAAGGAGTGCATTTAATTCAGGCTTTGTACTTTACATTTCAAAGCACCAGGCTGACCTTGACTGATTCTTCTAAATATTCAACTGATTTGAGTGAGCATGGAAAAGGAAACTGAGTCAAGTTGGACTTTAGGAACTTACTGGTTAGTACTTGAAGTTGCCGCTGCTTTTATGAGAGTCTGTGTCAAGAAAAAGCCAAACCTGCAATCTCACACTGATCCAAATTCCATTTTTATCACGTGTATAGTTAGGATACATTCACACCATAACAAACATTCAAGATGCTTTGATGTGTGAAGTTATCACTTCTTTGCTAATATGTGGCAGGTGACTCTTCTCTAAGGTGCTCATAATACAAATAAGGTGAGTTACCATAAACCAGTATTTCTCAGATTTTCTGGTGCCTGTACTTCACTTAAATGTGTGGACAGTCTTTTGTTCCTCTCTGGCTTGAGCTTTGTACCACTTTTACCAAGTTCTCTGTCTTGTCTTCATTTTCCCCTTGATCCTGCATCCTGCTCCTATTCAAGGGCTGCTGCCATGGTTTGTTTTTACCTGCTGTATTCCTGGCAGCAGTTGCTTTCCACTAACTGCTGGTGCTTTTCACTGAGGTTGGACTAATGCATTCCAGCGGACATGGCCAACTCTGTCAGAGGCCCTCAGGTCTCTGCACTCTGCTCCCAGATTACTGTGCAAAAACACTTCGGCTGTTTCTGCTCCGAACTGACAAAATCCTGGTGTTGTGTATTAGTCTGGTCTCTCGGCTTGGTCTTGCCTGTTTTGAGGTGTCTGCTGCTGATGCCTTGTTGGAACCTGCATGTCTTGTAAACTGCTGACTTAAACCACCTTTTTGGTGGCAAAGCAAGTATAACTTAATTTGGACAATCACAGGCTAATAATTTTTTTTTTGCCAGCATGATCTGTTTCACACATTGTTGAGCTCTTAATTGACTGTAACCACTTAGTAAATGATTCTTGCTGTCTGTATAAGTCAAGGAAACTCTTGAATATTAATTCATGGTCACAAACCACAGGACAGAATAGTATAGAATTCCTATAGGGTTAAGATATTTCCAGAAAGGTGGCTGTTTGTGGTTTGTGTCTAAATGGAGGAATTTTTTTAAATGTTTGAATATTGAGAGGCTGAGAAAACTGATGTGTGAGAAGAAATGAAAAGAGTTTTAGTTTAGTGAGGAGATGAACTGTATGCATCACAATTTTATATCATCTACCATTTAAGATAACATGCTTAAACTTTTTCATGGGGAAAAGATGAGAAGAAATTTTGTGAAACTGGAAAAAACAACAGACATAAAGGCACTACATTATTTTTACATTCAGAAATGAATGTTAATATTGAGACTGAAGACTATACTGAAATGGAAGGGCTAGATT
>VYZR01106250.1:9910-30641 GCA_013400675.1 Oxylabes madagascariensis
CAGGGTAGCAGCTAAGGAGCTACCACAGGAGATGGAGACCTTTGACTGAGAAGCTGTGCAGTCCCTGCCCATGCTGGTCATATTTTTCTGGCCCGCCTTTGAGAAGGTAAGTAGTGTTTTCACACCTCATGTAGTTGTTTGTGTGAGTAGTACAGAGTTACTTCTGGGTCCAAGGCTGCAACCACATGTTCCTGTTAAGATCCTGCCGAATATAAAGCCTGTTTGCATGTGTTATTAATAACATGGAAGAGCACATGCCACCATTCAAGGCAGCGTGGGGGTTTGGGCATGGGGGTTAAAAGACCTGCAAGGAATGTGAGGGAAATATGTGTCCATGGGCACCCACAAGGGACCAGTGCTCAGTGGCATGAGACATTTACCCTCAGGAGGGATGCTGAGAGGGAAATTGTGCTCAGAACACAGATGTGGCTCCCACAAGCTCAGCAAGACAAGCTGGACCAGCTTTCTGACCACATTACGGAGTGACACAGAGTCTTACATCCCTGTGCTAAATAGCAATCTGAAATTACCTTATACAATTTCTCTATGCTTTAGTTTCTCTGTAGTATAAAGGAAGTAATAACTGTTCCCACCTCTCCATGATTCAGTCACTCGCATTTCTGGGGGAGGTGAGGTGAGACCTGAAAGTTTTTCAGCTGATAATCTCCAAGTAGTTGATGTAAAGTTAAATACAAGACTGAGATGGGGTCAGCCTGCCTCTTCTTCTCCACCTTCCAAGGAGGACTGATGAAACAAATGGATAAATAAAATTATATCAAATCCAACTGGGCCTGAAGGTTACGTTGGCTGATGCAGTGGCATTCTCTCAGAATACTGGTCCAAAAAACAGTTTATTAAAAAATGGTGAGGTAAACCCCATTGTTCCACATTTTTGGCTCCAGGAGGCTGGAGCAACCCTCACCTGATGTAATTTTAAAGTGCTTGGTAAATGCACTAAATAAGAGGGGGGGTTCTGCACAAAATGAAAGCTTATACGATCCCCTAAGAAAAGCCAAACTTTAAACATGTGAAAGCTTATGAAAAATTAGATTATGTGAAAAATACTTTAAATCAAAGCAGCAGGTAAAGCTGGAAATAAAGTTATCTTCAGTTAAAATCTCTATGTACCGCATTGATGGTAATGCTTCATTTCCTGCAGACTGTAAGTAAATCAAAGCCTACTTTGGGTTTCCATATCTGTCTAAGATCTCATCTCCAAGAATGTATTATTTTGGCATTTCCCACATTGGAATTACCTCTGGTCCGAATTTGGGTAATAGAGTATGATAACATATTAACAAGTAATAAGCATGAAATTTTTATCCATTTTAAAATGTATTACTGAAAAAGAAAACAAACATGTAAAAAAGCCAGCATTTCATTAGTAATCAGCAAAAGAACCAAGAAAACAAGACTTAGGTCACAAGAGAAAAATGAAAGACAACTATAGCTAATTGGTGGCACTTTTGTTGAGAAAGAATGTAAGAAAAGCTGCATACCTATTCAGGAAAAGTAAAACAGATGTGTGAAGTGTCTGGCTGAGCTATTGTTTTAACTTTGTAATCTAAAATAGCTGACTTGATTTCATTTTAACAAGGGATTAGTTTAGCAGACAGTTTGGATTAGCAGCAACATATATAAATAAACATGCTACTCTTAAATACTCAGCTTATAAGATGCAGGACAACAAGAATCAGAAAAATGCTAGTCTCGAACTTTGAGATTACAGAGCCAAAACACATGCCCATTCCACAGAGACAAGGAATTAGCAAGAGCCTTCATATTGAATAATGTAATACAAGAAATATTCATGATTATGATTTCACTGAGAAGCAACTCAAGCCCTGCTTCTCTACCCTAATTGCAGAGGATTAACAAATATTTTACACCTACGCTATTTTAAGAAAAAGAAGAATAAGCTCATACCTTACTATTCATATGGGAAGGAATCTGACACAACTCAGAAATTAAGGGCCGGGTATTCTGTAAAAAAAAAATGCATGTTGCTTCAGCCATAGGAGAGGGGGAAAAAAAACTGTCTGCAGTTTGAAAAACTGCTTTCCTAAAGTTTTTTTCACACAGCAGCAGAGATCTAGAATAACTGATCTGAGGAGGGAAGGTGTCTGTCCTGGTAAGCAGAAAGAGGATGAGACTGGCAGAAGGATACTTCGTCTCGAGTGTGTTCAGACAGCTACCCATCAGTCTGAACAGTCTCAGAGCCTGCACTAACTTTTTAGTTATAAACATTCATAGACATTAGGGGTTTTATATGAGATTTTGTATAGTCCCTTCCAGCACTGCCAAGCCGGATGTGATTCTAATGTCACAGTGTTTTCTGTGGCAGCCATTTTGCTACCATCTGTTAGAGGTCAACACTAGTACAGGTTCTTTATTGTTTTAAGGCCCCTTAAGTCAGTAAAGGCTTAAGTCTGCTACTGATTCCAGTGCACTTTGACTCTTGCCATCAGGCTGAAGACTTGGATATACAGAATCACAGAGACCATTCACCTACAGAAGACGGGTAACATGCTCCCATGAGTAGCTACTCCCTAAGTTGTTACAGGCGTTCCAGTCCTGTCCTAAATTCCTGCACGCTGTCTAGAAAGACAGCCATGCTGGAACAGTCTTCCTTGGAAAAGAGTACATCGAGGTGGAAGGGAATGTGCTGTTCTCCACATCCATGATGAATAGGCTGAATGCAGCAGGAATTAATTACAGCAAGAGATTTAATCTAGATATTAAAATCTGTTCTTATGTTAAAAATGCAGAAGTATTGTAAAAACTTCATAAATAAAAGTCTGTAGAATTAGTTACATGACGTACATCTGTGGGGAATGTCTTAAGAAGGCAGAGCCTGGGCTGTATATGAGGTTCCTTTTGTTTTTCACTGAGTAACAGTCATCTGAATTAATTCATGTTCATCAAGAACTGATAAACACATTGACTACTCACCATCAGATGTATGGCAGACAAAGCCTAATGTGTATTAAATCCAGAGAATTTAAAAGATTTCCAATTTAATCCAAGAATCTTTAGCAAGCAATTGCATCTGTCTGGAAACATGTCTAAAAAGAGATTTCATGAGAGAAAGACATTGCAGAGGCAGGAAAGCAGACTCCTGAAGATATAAGAGAATGTCATACATGGAAAATGTATCTCTTAGTGAGATAAGTTGCAGGTAAATGCAGAAGGTAGCAAAGAGAGAAGGCATGATGATCATAGAATCACAGAGACAATTAGAACCTCAAGATCATTGAGTCTAACCTTTGACCTGGCACTGCTTGTCAACTAAGTCAGCACTAGGGGCCACATCCTGTCATTTCTTAAACACCTCCAGTGATGGTGAGTCCATGACTTCTCTGGGCCATCCTGACGTCATCTGAATTTGTCTTCACCTGCTTGAACCTTTATTTTAACTTGTTTGTTGGATCAGCAATTATCTGATGACTAGGTGGTTATTGCCCATTTTGTCCTTTTGTTTTTGCTAAACCTCTGTTTAATCTCTGCTAGATTTTCATAATTGTTTGAGGCAGTGTATTGAGTTTGTGTGGCCAGGTTTTGGTAGCCGGGGTACTATAGGGGTGGCTTCTGTGAGAAGCTGATGAAAGCTTCCACCAAGTCTGGCAAAGACAATCCCTCATGGCTCCAAAAGATGGATGTGCTGCTGGCCAAGGCTGGACCAATTAGAAATGGTGGTAATGGCTCTGTGATCACATATTTAAGAAAAAGTCAAATAAAAAGTTTTTATGCAGCTTTAATTTCAGCCAGAGAAGACTGGAGTGAGAACATGTGAGAGAAACAGCTCTTCAGACAACAAAGTCAATGGAAAAGGAGGGGAAGGAGGTGGTCCAGGTACCAGAGCCAAGATTCCTCTGCAGCCTGTGGTGAAGCAGCTGTGACCCTGCAGCTCACAGGTCCACGGGGGAATGCAGAGATCCACCCACAGCCTAGAGGGGCGGTGCACGAGCTGGAGGGGGTGGGTGCTTGGAGGACCCGTGGAGGTAGAAGCTCTGCTCCCAGACTGGAATGGTCTGTCCTTGAAGGACTGCAGCCCGTGGAAGAGTGACCCACACCGCAGCAGTTTGAAGAGGACCATTGCCTGTGGGAGGGACTTACATTGCAGCAGTTCACAGGCAGCTGCTGCTCGTGAGAGTGGACTCATGTTGGAGAAGTTCATGGAGAGCTGTCCTCCATGGGAGG
Organism: Oxylabes madagascariensis; assembly: GCA_013400675.1. Classification (NCBI taxonomy): domain Eukaryota; kingdom Metazoa; phylum Chordata; class Aves; order Passeriformes; family Timaliidae; genus Oxylabes; species Oxylabes madagascariensis. Next base: position 14,111 of record VYZR01106250.1, read on the forward strand.
GACTCCACAGTGCAGCAGGGGAGCCGCTCCTCTCCCTGGGCAGTGGGAGAAACCACAGGTGATGAACTGACCATAGCCCCCATCCCCTGCCTCCTTGCACCACTGGGGTAGGGGGTAGAGCTGGAAAGGGGGGGGTGTGTGTGTGTGTGTTAAAAAGGTGTTTTGAATCATTATCCTGCTCTGATTTTCTTAGTTACTAATTGACTTCATACTTCTAAGTTGAGCCTGTTTTTCCCTTGATGGTATTTGATGAGTGAACTCTCTCTGTCCTTATCTCTACCCATGAACCCTTCATTAAATTTTTTCTCCTCTGTTTGGTTGCAGAGGGGAGGGAGTGAGCAGCTTTCGTGGGTGCCTGGCATCTGGCCAGTGTCAATCCATGACAATGTATCTGAAGAGACAGCCAACTTAGAGACCTGGCCAGGCTGGTAAAGTGGGCTAGAAATAGCAGCGTGAAGTCTAACCAAAGACAAGAACATGGCCCTGCACCCGGAACAAATAGCCCAGTACTGGCTCAGCTCTTTGTGGCTGGGGAGCAGCCTTGCCGAAAGGAACCTGGGGGTCCTGGTGGGCAATGAGCTGAGCAGAAGTCAGCAGAGCACTGCTGCAGTGACAAATGCAAATCAGACCCTGGAGCATTGCTAGTAGACGTACAGACACGGTCATTCCGCTCCACTCAGTGCTTGTTGGCTACATCTTGAGTAATGTGTGCAGTGCTGGTCCTCACAATCCAATACAGACAGGGAGAAAACAAGAGGATCCAAAGAAAGGCCATGAAGATGATCAATGATCTCCAGATCTGCCCTCCATCTGCCCTGTGAGGAAAGGCTGAAAGAGTTAGACCTTTTCTGACTGGAGAAGAAAAGGCTCGAGGGGGATTCTCTTCACAGTATTCCAGCACTTAAATGGTGGCTACAAAGAGGATGGAGGGTATCTCTTTGGAAGAGCCACATGGGGATGACAAGGGGCAACAGATATAATTTGCACTGAAGAGGTTTTATCTTGACATAAAGAAAGATTTTTTTTTTGTAGTGGGAGCAGCCACTCACTGGAACAACCTTCCCAGTGACATGGCAGAAAAACTCTTAGACTTTTTGTTCATTTTGCTTTCTGGAGCAAGTGGCCTGTAGTACAACTAGAAAGATCTTGAGATATGTCTTTACTTTCAATTATGGACATCTCTGCAAGTTCGTAGTCACAAACCCAGCACAGTGAATCTGGGAAAAGCAAGACACATTTCAATATAATTTCCTTTAAATAGTAGCAGGAATATCAAAACAGGCTTATGTGTATATATAAAAATTTATCCTACAAGAAGACATTATCTTTCACTAGATTAAAAAAATAAAAAAAGAAAAAAAAAAGACACTTGAAGTCTTTGCTAATCTGAAATTAGTCTCATTTCATTGTAACTGGCCCCATTTCCAGGCATGAAATTCAGCAATACCGACTTATGAAAACCAGTAATAAGGTATTAAGTGGCCAGAGGNAAGAGTACATCGAGGTGGAAGGGAATGTGCTGTTCTCCACATCCATGATGAATAGGCTGAATGCAGCAGGAATTAATTACAGCAAGAGATTTAATCTAGATATTAAAATCTGTTCTTATGTTAAAAATGCAGAAGTATTGTAAAAACTTCATAAATAAAAGTCTGTAGAATTAGTTACATGACGTACATCTGTGGGGAATGTCTTAAGAAGGCAGAGCCTGGGCTGTATATGAGGTTCCTTTTGTTTTTCACTGAGTAACAGTCATCTGAATTAATTCATGTTCATCAAGAACTGATAAACACATTGACTACTCACCATCAGATGTATGGCAGACAAAGCCTAATGTGTATTAAATCCAGAGAATTTAAAAGATTTCCAATTTAATCCAAGAATCTTTAGCAAGCAATTGCATCTGTCTGGAAACATGTCTAAAAAGAGATTTCATGAGAGAAAGACATTGCAGAGGCAGGAAAGCAGACTCCTGAAGATATAAGAGAATGTCATACATGGAAAATGTATCTCTTAGTGAGATAAGTTGCAGGTAAATGCAGAAGGTAGCAAAGAGAGAAGGCATGATGATCATAGAATCACAGAGACAATTAGAACCTCAAGATCATTGAGTCTAACCTTTGACCTGGCACTGCTTGTCAACTAAGTCAGCACTAAGGGCCACATCCTGTCATTTCTTAAACACCTCCAGTGATGGTGAGTCCATGACTTCTCTGGGCCATCCTGACGTCATCTGAATTTGTCTTCACCTGCTTGAACCTTTATTTTAACTTGTTTGTTGGATCAGCAATTATCTGATGACTAGGTGGTTATTGCCCATTTTGTCCTTTTGTTTTTGCTAAACCTCTGTTTAATCTCTGCTAGATTTTCATAATTGTTTGAGGCAGTGTATTGAGTTTGTGTGGCCAGGTTTTGGTAGCCGGGGTACTATAGGGATGGCTTCTGTGAGAAACTGATAGAAGCTTCCTCCATGTCCAGTAGAACCAATGCCAGCTGGCTCCAACATGGACCTGCCACAGCTGGCCAAGGCTGATCTCATCACTGATGGTGGTGGCACCTCTGGGATAACAGATTTAACAAAGAGGCGAAAATTTACAAGGGCAACTGCAGCTGGAAAAATTACCTCTGGTAATATATAATGAAAATATAATGAAAATATATAATGTAATATATAATGAAAAATACTCTCTGAGTGAGAGTATGTGAGAGCAACACACCAGCGTCAGCCACCAGGGTCAGAGAAGCCAGAGCAGGAGGAGATGCTCCAGGCAGCAGGGCAGAGATTCCCCTGCAGCCTGTGGTGAAGACCATGGCGGGCCAGATGTCCCCCTGCAGCTGATGGAGGTTCATGGTGGAGCAGGGATCCACCTGCAGCCCAAGAAGAAGATGCACACTGGAGCAGTTTGTGAAGAACTGCAGTCTCTGAGAAGTTCCCACACTGGAAAATTTTGTGGAGGACTGTCTCCCATGGGAGGGCACCCATACTGGAGCAGGGGAAGTGTGAGAAATACTTCCCCTGAGGAAGGAGGAGAAACAGAGACAATGTGTGACGGATTGACCGCCTTTCCTATTCTCCATCCACCCAAGGTGCTTGACAGGAGGAGGTTGAGAAATCTAGAAGCAAAGTTGAACCCAAAAAGGAAGAAAGTTGGAAAGAAGCTGGTTTAAGATTTGCTTTTATTTCTCATTATCCTGCTTTGATTTGATAGGTAATAAATTAATTTCCCTGAGTCAAGTCTGTTTTGTCTGTGATGTTAATGTATTATCATCTCTCCCTGTCCTCATCTTGACCTACAAACCTTTTCTTATATTTTATCCCATCCAGTTGGTGAGAGATTGATAGAGTGTGTTGGCTGGCACCTGGTGTTCAGCTAGGTTTAATCCACTTGCCCATAGGTAATCATATATTTTTATTTAGATATAGTAACAAGTAGCCATTCTTTGTAGAATTAAATATCTATAAACTTGAGATAATGATGCAGTGTAGAAGAATGCAGGCTTGATGCAATAACAGAAGGGACAGGGAAGATACTTGAGCTATCAATTTGTCAGTGGTCAATTACTGATGATTAGCCACAATTCTTAAGCTATGACAGTTCAGGCAATTACATGGCCAAGACCTTTCTTCCCTCAGAGCCATGGTGGGGAGATGCTGATCAGGTTAACTGACTCTCTTGCACCTACTCAGTTCTTCCCCTGCACTGCAGTCACCAGAAGAAAAGTAGATATGCAATACACTCTAAGAGCCAGCATCACACACTTGAGGTATCTCAAGTTAGTGCCTTAAGTCAATGTGGCTCAAAGTACCATAAGAGCACTTTTTCAGAGCTCCCAGGCTACCTGTCTGTGATGGCTGGGGCTTTCTTGGGAAAAAGTTGTTATTTGGTCTCATTATTTTCCAGAACAACTGCCTCATTGGGAACTTCCCAGATGTTAGCTAGTCTCTCCGCGAGGAAGGTTGGTCTTTTGAATCTTTTCCTTTGGTAGTAACAAATCCATACTTTCATTTTTTTAACAAATCCTCTCACCTAAAAAGAAGGTAAGGTCTGTGTGTTCACTAGAACAAGGATCTTCGCAGAAAACCCGTCAGTAATTTACAGTCATCTGTTTGTCTTTTGGGTTTTTCCACACATAAAATACACCCAACCCAAGAGCACCAAGGAGAAGCACATAACTGGAGACAGCAGGGAGTGAAAGTGAGCCCTCACCTTTTCTCCTGTGTCTTAACCTTAAGTGGCACAACCTTAATGTGTCTGGAAACACAGAAAGCAGAGAGAAAGTTTTCACTACTCCAGTACATTCTGCCTGAGTAAAGACTGTGAGATGTGTCTCAACACTACTTTAATTAAAATGCAATATCAATTTGATTTGAACCACCACTTTTGATACAGAACTCAGCAACTTTATGTAGTAGGCTTGAGCAGATATAAAAAATTAATGTCTTAAATAATTTAGGCATCAGAGAGATTCCCATGACCATAATATAAACATATTGATGTTGGCAAGAAAACATTTATTATTAATTTCACATAAGAGCTACAAAGTTCCAGGTGCATTTCCTATTTCACACCAAACTTTGCAGACATGCAGAGCTTAATGGTATTTAGAACTTATTTATTTGTATCAATTTACATTTATGTTGAGAAAAATAAAAATTATACAGAAGGAAGGTTGTTCTGAGTCTTCCAAGTATATTTGGACTGAATGAGTGCTCTTAACAAGTTTTCAGTGCTGCTGCAGTAAATGAGTAGGTGTTTACAAGAATACAAAAGATATTAACTAACCATTTCTGGAATTGTCATGGCAATGCCCCAGATTTCCTATAAAATCCTGAATAGGTATTGACTAAAATATTATTTTCTTCTGTGTTTGTCTTCTTTACCTAGAATGATGAACCATAGAATATGATTTCATACATTATATATATATATATATATATATATGTGTATGTATGTATGTATGTTTGCATGTGAGTGGATATATAGATATACAATAAGTACACATCTGCATGAATCTGATGTAGCTATATTTATATATATGTATTTTCAGGGTATTCAGGCTTTGTATGCAGTGGGATAAACAAAAGTATGGCAAACACCAAATCTACTGAAAAGAATTTACATATTTTTGTTGCTGCTAATAATCACTTGGCAAAAGGTCATTCTTGCAGTTTCTTCACGGTATGCATCTTTTGAGGGCACTCTCATTTTCTGAATACTGTAACTTTAAGTGAAGAAATGCCTTTGCCTACCTTCATTTAAATTCAAACACACTATTACAGTAAGTCACTGTGTTTGCTCACNTCCAAGTATATTTGGACTGAATGAGTGCTCTTAACAAGTTTTCAGTGCTGCTGCAGTAAATGAGTAGGTGTTTACAATACAAAAGATATTAACTAACCATTTCTGGAATTGTCATGGCAATGCCCCAGATTTCCTATAAAATCCTGAATAGGTATTGACTAAAATATTATTTTCTTCTGTGTTTGTCTTCTTTACCTAGAATGATGAACCATAGAATATGATTTCATACATTATATATATATATATATATATATATGTGTATGTATGTATGTATGTTTGCATGTGAGTGGATATATAGATATACAATAAGTACACATCTGCATGAATCTGATGTAGCTATATTTATATATATGTATTTTCAGGGTATTCAGGCTTTGTATGCAGTGGGATAAACAAAAGTATGGCAAACACCAAATCTACTGAAAAGAATTTACATATTTTTGTTGCTGCTAATAATCACTTGGCAAAAGGTCATTCTTGCAGTTTCTTCACGGTATGCATCTTTTGAGGGCACTCTCATTTTCTGAATACTGTAACTTTAAGTGAAGAAATGCCTTTGCCTACCTTCATTTAAATTCAAACACACTATTACAGTAAGTCACTGTGTTTGCTCACTTCATGATCTGGGCCCAAATTTCCAAACAAAGANTATATATATGTGTATGTATGTATGTATGTTTGCATGTGAGTGGATATATAGATATACAATAAGTACACATCTGCATGAATCTGATGTAGCTATATTTATATATATGTATTTTCAGGGTATTCAGGCTTTGTATGCAGTGGGATAAACAAAAGTATGGCAAACACCAAATCTACTGAAAAGAATTTACATATTTTTGTTGCTGCTAATAATCACTTGGCAAAAGGTCATTCTTGCAGTTTCTTCACGGTATGCATCTTTTGAGGGCACTCTCATTTTCTGAATACTGTAACTTTAAGTGAAGAAATGCCTTTGCCTACCTTCATTTAAATTCAAACACACTATTACAGTAAGTCACTGTGTTTGCTCACTTCATGATCTGGGCCCAAATTTCCAAACAAAGATTTTTCAAGCCAAAATTTCAGACCCCTAAATTTAGAGAGAAAAACAGCATCGTTATTATTTGTTTTTCTCATTCAGCATTTCCCTGTTCTGAAAAAACAGTGATGGAGGCAGGGCAGACGGGCCAGTTCTGCGCCCCAGCTCTGGCAGATTCCTAGTTCTGGTCATTCCTAGGTGGCATCGAACTGCCAGGACTGGCTCCAGCGAGAGGAGCAGGATGAGACTGCAAGGAGCCACGGCTGGGCCTCCTTGAACTCAGGTACTGCCTGGACGGTGCTGCCTTGCTGCCACAATCACAGAGGCTGCTGAGGCTCCAGCAGGGACCTGGAAGGGAAAGAGGGGAAGGTTTGACTGGAGCTGCTCTCCGCAGCCGCGAGCAGAGCACAGCTCAGCCAGCCCGGGAGAGCCGTTCATCCATATTACACGGCTTGTGTATAATAAAACATAGCTCACGCATTTTTAGATCATCAGCTGCAGTATTAAAACAGGCCCCTTGCTGAGAAAATAAATACAAAAAACATGACTAGAGGAGATGGCACAATCATAGAGAAGTGAGAGCAAAATCAGAACTATTCCTTCTTTTTCCTCTTTTTTTTTTTTTTTTTGAACTAATGTAATTAAAGACTTCCTCAGCATGGACACAAAGGGAGTATTTAATGTGAACTTTAAGAAAAAAAAAAAAAAAGAGATTTAAAGGTTTAATATACCTCCAGGAAGGGAAAAAAAAAAAAAAAAAGGCAGTTAAAGACTGCCTAAAAAAAATTAAAGATCCACAAATGGCTGGTGAAACTCCATCAAGCAGCTGGAACTTGTTAATAGTCACACTCTCCTGTGACCTGAGATGCAAGAATCTAACCATGAATTTTTTGCAGATATCCTTTAAAAAAAGTGCTGGCTGATATCACTGTGGCCCGCTGGACTAAAACTTTCCGAAGACATTGTGGCACCCAGAGAAAATAAATTCTCCTGACATTTAGGCTTCAGAAAAACACCTCTTTTCCATTTCTTTTTCTTTGAAAAAAAAGGAAAAAATAAAGAAACACTTAATCAGTAGCGGTGACTCAGTATTAAAAAACAACAGTACCCTTTTCCCTCTGCTCTACACATATGGTTCCTCTGAGAGACCAGAGTTAATGAATAATAATAGTGGTTTCTTCACCAGCCATTGCTAACACTGATATTATGTGAAAAAAACTAAATACAAGAGAGCAGTTTTCTACAAATACGGACCCAAAACACCTTTTGGATCTAAAAAACCAGAATTTGGCAAGGCATTGCAAGACAGATCCTAAATGTCTCTCTCTTAATTACAGCCACAAACAGATACCCAGAAGAAAAAATGCTGAAAGCCATGCTTCCAGGCAATTAAATCAAAATCCATACTCAGATTTTCATCACATATTACTGGGAAGAACTGAATGTTGCATTAAACTAAGGTTCCTCTAAATGCTAACACTAGTAATTCAGAGATGTGCAGGAATAGAGGCTATGCTTTCCTGCAGGATTCTGTTCCAAAGCAATTGGAATGAAGGCCCTACTGTGGACCATCCCATGACCTGTCTAATCTTCCTCTACAGCTCCACACTTCCTTCCCTACACAGGATGAAAATAGAACATGGCATCTCAAGAACACTGATGTACCACGAGTTGACTTCAGACAGGGTTCTAGCAGCTTTCTTGCATTGGCACTATGCATTTAGTAGGGCTTCTTGTATAAGCTGAAGGATACCACCAGCCCCATGAGACCACCTGGCTTCTGGATTAGAGTATATTCACCTTGAGGTGCAGGTGGGGTGAACAGAAATCTCTTTGTGGTGGCCACCACACCAGCCCCAGTGGTGATGTCAGCACAAGGGTTGAAGACACTGTGCCTAGTCTGAAGAGTCCTTGCTGAGAAAAATGATTGGGTGGTCTTTAATAAGTCTTTGCTAAAGTAAATTCAAGAGTGGGACCTTGTTTTCAAAACCCCCCAAAATATATTAAAATGTGAGGGTGCAGCAACATACAAATCTGCTGCCTGAGTCGTAAGCTACTTGCTGGGTGTAAGTTCAGATTCTCATTATTCACCTTTAAAATACTTCAGGATCAATGTGCTGTGCTAGCCAGGACACTGGAATAGCCAAGTTCTTTTGTACATTTAACCGTGGCAGGGAAAGCTATTTAATGTCCCCATGGCTCTGCTCCTTTATTAAAGAGATCGAGTGGAAGGAGTTGTAGCTTTAAGCATTTCTTCTCTCATGTTTTGTTGTGTCTTGCTCTGAGTTTGTACAAGGCCCAGCAAGTATTAAAGCCTAAGCACAGCTGTAATAATACAGCCTTTGGGAAAGGTAGCAGCTCCATGGCTGCCGGTGTTGGAGTACTTACCCGGAGATCTGTCTCATTAGCTCTGCTCACCAGCCTCCTTAGTATTTGAAAGGTTACTATAACACTGTGCCCGTGTGAAAGAAGTCAGGCTCTGATCTGGACACAGAAGCCCTGCCACATTTGCCACAGCCCAGCTGTCAGTCTTCGCAAAAAGGCCAAAGACTGGAAAGATACGAAAACCAATTCTGCTGGGCCTTGCAACAGGTCATTCAAGGTCAAATCAGGGTGGTAATGTGAGGAAATTTGCTGGAGCTCATCCCGTGCCCATTCTGCAAGGAAAACTATGGTCTTTAGGGCTGTCACTTTCCTTCACAACCACTAAATTCAGACAAACATTTTTAAAAAAAACAATCTCAGAGAAAGTTAAACTAACAAGCTCTAAATAGGGAAAGGTGTTAAATTATGTGTGGCCTCATTCTTGTGCTCCCCCTGACAAACAAAATGTGGCCAAAAGAGAATTACGCGCTATGAAGCTGTTAAAGTTCCCTTGGACTCTGTATTTCAGGTTCCTTATGAAGAAGTTGTTAGTTTGGATATGTGGGCATGCAGTATGATATAAGCCATGAGGAGAAGGGAGAGGAGGGATTATCTTCTCTCTACATGCACGCACACACACAAACACATGTGTACACACACTGACATTGGAATGAATGAGCCCATTCATAGTAAACACACTTTCTGTTGGTTTATTAGGCTTGGAACCAAGTCACACCATCTCAACCTGCCAGAGTTAAGTTGTACATACCAGAAAAATGTCTCACCTGCAATACCTGTCAGTCTGTTCATATTAACGCAACTCTTACGATTTCTACTGTCCATATACCAAATCCTAAAGGCTTTTCGCAGCCCGGAAAATGGGCGGGAGGGTCTGGGCAGGAAGACTGAGATACCACAGTCACTGGGACTCACCACCTCCTGAGGAGGCAGGCAGTGTTTCCCGCAGGAATGACTGCCAGTGGGAGGAGGGACGTTCCTTGAGGTTCCGCTTTCAGATACTTCTCAGAATCCCTCTCCCTGGGTGGGTTGGCATCTCCTCTGCCAGCAAGAGCAAATGGCCTATCTCCCACAGGGTCTTAGCTGATCAATCATAGGAGGAGGGCAAGTTGCCTCTAGGCTGTCTTCTGGCCCTCAGTAGCTCTTCTCTATGTGGTCTTCAGTGCTACTCGGCACCAGAGGTGCTGGGAATAATCCTCGCTCTGCATCCAGCTGTCTGTGTGCTGCAACAAGAGCCTCACAGTGCCCTGCCAAGCTGCTGAGCCTTTGAAGGCACAGCCCCAAATACCACACGTTCCATTCCAAGGCAGAATGTAACGACAGCTATAATTAAAACCGTTATTAATGCAAACACATGAAGTCATAATAATAACTAAACTGTCCAACAGTGTCTGAGGGGGTGTCTCACTTCCTCTGGAAGATCGGACCTGTTCCAGTCAGAAGACAGGACATCTACTTCACCTGGCTAGTTCATAACCTGGAGACTTATTGTCTAAACACACTGCATTTGTTTCCTGTCTTACACACCTCTTTTCACCCATCTTCTGGACAGAAGTTCACTGGGACTGGCAGATAGCTGGTGCAGTTACTTTGACTGGACATCAGGTGCTCACCAAAACCATTCTATGCCCTTCTTGGATGCACAGGGGAGAGAAAATAATGAAAGGCTCGTGGATACAGGCAAGGACAGGGAAAGATCCCTCACCAGATACCATCACAGGTGAAACAGACTTGACTTGGGGAAATTTTGTTCCTGTATTATTAATCAAATCAAAGTAGAATAAAGAAAATAAAAACTAAATCTTAAAACACCTTCCCCGTAACCCTCCCTTCTTCCTGGGCTCAGCTTCACTTGCAATTTTCTCCTTCCTCCTCAGGGGGAGGACTCACCACACTCTTGACCTCCTCTAGCATGGTGTTACTCCCACAGGAGACAGTCCTCCAAGACTTTTCAGTGTGAGTCTTTCCCATGAACTGCAGTTCTTCATTAACTTCTCCAGCATGAATTCCTCCCACAGGGTGCAGTCCTTCAGGAACAGCCTGCACCAGCATGTCACCCATGGCATCACAACAGCAAACCTTCTTCAGTGTGGGCTCCTCTCTCCATGGGTCCAGTGGTCCTGCCAGGAGCCTGCTCCATCATGGGCTTCCCGTGGGGTCACAGCCTCCTTCAGACATCCACCTGGTCCAGAGTGGGACCCTCCAGGCTGCAGGGCCACAGCTGCCTCACCATGGTCTTCTCCACAGGCTGTGGGGGAATCTCTGCCCTGCTGCCGGTAGCACCTCTTTCCCCTCCTGCAGCACTGCCTCTGCTGTCTGCAGAGTTGTCTCTTTCACATTATTTCACTCCTCTCCCCTGAGGAGTTGCCCCTGTACAGTTTTCTTACCTTGTTAAATCTGTTATGCCAGAGGTGCCACCGTCATCACTGATGGGCTCAGCTTTGGCCAGTGGCAGGTTCAGTGGAACCAGGTGGCATTGGCTCCATTGGACATGGGAGAAGCTTCTACCACTTTCTTACAGAAGACACCCCTGTAGTACCCCTGCTACCAAAACCTGGCCATGCAAACTCAATGCAGACAATTAGGCCAGTTTTGCTTGGCTCACATTCACGTATAACTAATTCTGGGCCTTTGCTGTCAAATATGGAGTATCAGGAAAAAAAGATCTTTGATGTCCATCATCAACTCCTTATCTGTACCTCCCGATAAAATCATCTCATGGGAGTAAGAATAATTGTAAGTACATAACGGTGTTCTGTTTTGGACTTTTTTCCCCTAATCTCTGTAAATAATCTATGTGTACTTTGCTCCAGCCAGTTTTTTCTCTGTACCATCAGTACAGCACTTTCCCACACCTTGATCTTTAGTTCTGACATATGCAGCAGAATTTAAGAGCTTCTTCATTTAAGTTCAACTTAACTCTCCTCTTTCTGCCACCTTTTTTTTTCCTCAAAGAACCCCTATCAACCTCGTGACTACTTTTCACACACTTTTTAATAATATAATAATATACTTAATAGTATAGTTCCTGAAACAGGATTTCATGCAGGAGTAGTAGCTCCCCTTGCACTGATAAGAGTGGTGAGGGATATGCTGGGTTTGCCACTGTAATTTTAATCTTTATTACTTTGTGTAGAATCTCATCCTAAGTAGTCAGTCTGAAACTCAAGGTCCTTAGCTCACCTCAGAACACAAATTTTATTTTTATTTACAAAATATACTTATGTTGAACTTCAAATAATTGGAAAAGCTAGTCTGCATCTCCAAATCTCTTCCAGGTTCAGGTTCAATTTGCAAATCATCCATTTTTAGTTGAAAAAAAGTAAAAGTAAGCTGTGAATTCTCTGGAGTGTTCACAAGGTCATTTTCAGTAACAGCAATAAGTGGTTTGCAGTCGATTTCAGCTAATAAAATAGTAATAGCTAAGGCCTCCCACAACTAAGACATGAAGTCTTTTACAACCATGCCAAAGCCTCCTTTTCTATCTGAGCTTATTAACTCTCATTTCCTGTTAGCATCTACTATTCATAAACCACTGGTCTCTAGCTGTGACCACTCTCCTGCAAGAAGATTGCACTGAAATCCCAAAATACTTCTTTGAAACACCAGTGGACAATATAGTTTTGGGCATGCCATCCTCCCAAATTAATTCCTTTTACTTCTTAGACTTTTTATTAAGGTCAGGCAATGTCATTGTGTAGGAGCATTCTCTATTTGTCTATTCAGGCAGCACTATAAGGCACAATTGTCCTAATGCAATCCATCATTCCCAGAAATCTACTATTTCTTTGTCAACTGCAGTAGTTTCACTGTTACCTATATGTCTTGCCAAATAACCTTCTTTCTCAGGTGTGTTATTTATGTTACAGAAAATTTACATTTTGCTGGCATCACACTAACCCTGCAGCTTTGGTTCTGTTCCAAGATGCTCAGAGCTTCCAGTTATTATTTTTCAAAATTTCAGTTTCTTTTAGTGTTTTTCCCATATTAAAATATCTTCTATAGTGTCCTAATTTCTTCTGTGCTATCAAAACTTTTTATTTTTGTTATACAAATGGAATGCTGAGCACAACATAAATGGAAGTCTGAAGAAACAGGATTTTCTCAACAAGACATGGAAAACTCATAAAATATGTGCTGTGTTTTTCCAAAGACTTTCCCTGGAATCCTGCTGATACATCCTGCATATTAAAAAAATCTGGTATTAGACAACCAGAAAATTATCCCCTAACAACTACTGTGACTTTTTTTTTTCTTTTATTTGTATTTATTCAATTCCTCTGGTCTATCCAGACACAAAACATTCTGTCCCTTTTTTCTCTCAAGAAAATCTTTATTAGAGAATAAAGAGTGTACCCACAGCTCACTCTCCTATGGATTTCATGATTGTTGGGGTAATAAACTCACCCTTTTTTTTTTTTTTTTTTTTTCCCTCTTCCTTCAGAGGAATGGAATTTGAATAGGAAGCGGGATTGGAGGAAGGCTGACTCTCTCCCCTCTGATGTGTGTTCTGCTCAAAGACAGCTTGTTCCATAGCTGGTGTCCTCTGATGCTTTCTCAGGTATACTGTCCTCCTGTCCTCTCTTGTGAGCACATTGTCCTGATGAGAACAAAGATTCGACACTTTATTTTTTCTATAATGAATGCTCTTCTCCATAAAGTTAATACAGACTGTATCTGTCCACTTTATTTACCCTCATGTTAACTTTAGTTGCTATTATCTTAGCTCTAAACCTCCCCTGACTCTCCATTATCTGCTTCTTGTCAGGAGGATAACATTATTTCAATCAACACACCATCATGTGCACCAGTATCCAATTTAAAATGAATAAATGTCTTACTTGCTTTCAGGGTGATAGTCCATTCATCTTCTGATGAATTGCTCTTATGAAGAATCCCCCAGAGCAAACGGTGCTGTCATTGATCTCCTGTATGCTGCTTCTTACACACTATTTCACAGTGATGTAATCTAGTGCATACCTTCTTCCAGTTTATGGCTTGTGCTCTTTTCCATGCAATCTGCGGGCCCAGATGCTGCTCTTGTAGGACTCCAATTATATCTTCATCAAACATCTTTTTTTTGCTCTGTTTTGTATTCTCAATTATGTCCTCTCCTTTATTCTGAACTGGGCACCTGGCTAGTTTGACAAACTCTGAGTACTTTGTCAAGAGTTATTTCATGATGTTCCAATGATTTGTTCCAGATTCAGTCACAATCCCCTTTGTAATCAGGCTCTTGCTTCATTACATTGTGAAATTTTCTCTTCAGTCACAGACTTTCCCTGTCATGAATTTCATTAATTCATTTTTAATACAGCCTTCTTTAAAATAAATTTTTAAAAAAATTGTATTTCANTCCAAGGTCCTCTACCAGACTGATCCTCTGGGATCCGAAGCCTTTACACGCCCTGTGGCTTTCCAGTTCAGTGGTTCACAAGTGCCACACTGACAAGGCTGACACCTTGAAGGAGTTTCTAAGTCACAGAGGTTGCTTTCCGGCCTCAGGGGATTATACTGCCTGAAGCCATATTAACTGTTGAACAGATTTCTCCCTCAGATACTAAGGTTTCTCTCAGTCACTAGATTTGTCTTCTGTCCAAACCTCACAGAATAAGTTTCCCAAATGGGGAAACATTCCTCCTTGTTGAAGCTTGGTTTTCCTACAGTGAAAGACATTTCTCTTCTTCTTTCTAAACCCTCAGAAGAACTAGATCTGGGCAATTCCTCTCATCATTTCCTAGGTGTGCAAGCCACATTGTACAAGTTTCGTAAATCTAGCAGTCCTTGGAAGGAGTGGATCTGTTACATGTGCAGGGTGCAGGTGGTCTGCACACATCCAGTAAACCTGCTGCTCTCAACATGCACAGGACTTAGAACATCTGGTCCAAGATAAGTGGTGCAGTAATACATGAGAAAGACAAATAAACTCACACCTTTGGTGTAAAAGAGAAGCAGGCAAACACTACAACAGATCCCTCAAAGTGGGAAAATATCACTTCCCTCTGCTTGTCTTTGACTACATCTTTACCCTATACTCCATGGAAATCCAAGGCTTGCTGCTTCAAAGACTATCTCACCTTTGTTCGGGATGACAGATCTCTGAACATGATGAGCAAGGCTGAAACTGCATCTAGGTCCAAGCAGGTTGTCAAACATCTGAAAATCCATTATATATAAAAGCAGTCTTCAAATTCCATGTGGTTAGAATTGCCAAAAGATAGAAGGGCATCATCTGGAAAACTTAACGCAATGTAGTTTAAGTAGAGCCAGAAGAAAGGAAGAAAAGAAAAGGAAAATTACTCCAAGTTACCTCTTATCTTGCTTTTCATTTCTGAAAGAGTTTAAATGTGTTGTATACCTCAGTGATATGCAGGTAAAAATGAAAGGTCCATATGAACATCATTTTATCTGCAAATTTATAAAAGGTCTGAGGCTGCTACAAGAGCTGGCACAGTGAGTAGTGCTGCAATTTTTTGTCTTTTTGTCTTCCAACCACATAAATAAAGTTGTGTCTACATAATTACTGAGAAAGATGCATCTTAAGCCCGTAAGATCCTGCCAAGAGGAGGTTCGTACTCAGATTTTGTTAAGGTACTTAACAAGCCAAAGATGAATTTGAAGTTAGACGACAATAAAACCTCTATGAGAAGACCCAAAGAATTCATACCATCANTAAAATAGTCCTGAACACTTTCATGGTTAATTCTGACTGCCTAAGTAACTGGAAACCAAAGGAACCTCTCAGGACTTCAGTACAACCTATTGTATGACAGCTATTATCCTTTATCCTCCTTCCCTTTTGTAAGCAGATAAAGACTATGGAGTCATTCACATCTTCTGCTATCCCTCACTCATCCAAAGTTTTCTCTGCAGTGAAGTTCTTCATTGCTTCATTATTCCACTCCAGATGCTTTCTTCCTCCGTTTTTATTCTCAGCATCATCACTTAGCTCCTGGGTTAATTTGTGTACGAAAAACTGACCTGGTATCTTGCCCGTCTCCCATTGCTGTTGACAGATGCACGCACCACTTCCAAGGTCCTCTACCAGACTGATCCTCTGGGATCCGAAGCCTTTACACGCCCTGTGGCTTTCCAGTTCAGTGGTTCACAAGTGCCACACTGACAAGGCTGACACCTTGAAGGAGTTTCTAAGTCACAGAGGTTGCTTTCCGGCCTCAGGGGATTATACTGCCTGAAGCCATATTAACTGTTGAACAGATTTCTCCCTCAGATACTAAGGTTTCTCTCAGTCACTAGATTTGTCTTCTGTCCAAACCTCACAGAATAAGTTTCCCAAATGGGGAAACATTCCTCCTTGTTGAAGCTTGGTTTTCCTACAGTGAAAGACATTTCTCTTCTTCTTTCTAAACCCTCAGAAGAACTAGATCTGGGCAATTCCTCTCATCATTTCCTAGGTGTGCAAGCCACATTGTACAAGTTTCGTAAATCTAGCAGTCCTTGGAAGGAGTGGATCTGTTACATGTGCAGGGTGCAGGTGGTCTGCACACATCCAGTAAACCTGCTGCTCTCAACATGCACAGGACTTAGAACATCTGGTCCAAGATAAGTGGTGCAGTAATACATGAGAAAGACAAATAAACTCACACCTTTGGTGTAAAAGAGAAGCAGGCAAACACTACAACAGATCCCTCAAAGTGGGAAAATATCACTTCCCTCTGCTTGTCTTTGACTACATCTTTACCCTATACTCCATGGAAATCCAAGGCTTGCTGCTTCAAAGACTATCTCACCTTTGTTCGGGATGACAGATCTCTGAACATGATGAGCAAGGCTGAAACTGCATCTAGGTCCAAGCAGGTTG
>VYZR01106254.1:8026-19821 GCA_013400675.1 Oxylabes madagascariensis
GAATATTAACCCTTGGTGAGGTGTGGAGGTCCTCAGCAGCCAACTCACACTTTTTGATGCAAATTTGCCAACATAATTCAAAATGGTGTTTGCTTCCACAACGGCATTACCCCCATTTTCTGAGGAAAGGAACATGTGGGATGAAGGTAAAGAACAGTGACACAAGGGTTAACATCCCTGGGAACTAGAATTTAATGTTTCTTTCTCAGAAGCCCATTTCTGGTGCCATGCTGGGATGCTAACAGATGAAGCATGTCTGGATCCATGTCCCTTAATATTTCAGCCTTTTATCTTCTGGTCCAGTGAGGAAGTGGTGCAGAACTGAAATGCCACCCATACTGTGACAATTCAATTGTTGTTTTATATTTTAAAAATGTCCTGTTGTTCACAGAAATATGACACCAACAAAAACCCAATAGGAAATAGACGGAATTATTTACTTGCCTAAAACACCAGCTTCTTTATCTGCAGCAAATCCATGTTTCTTTTGTACATGTCTGCTAGCATTGGGGCCAGCTGGATTAAAATAATTGAGGGGTTAAAGTATCAACCCAGGAAAAATGCTCATTAAAAATAGTGCAAGGCCAAAAGGAAGCCATCCAAAAATGTTGCCGTTGTTCCTTAACTTTTTGTTGTATCTTAGAACACAAAATGAGGTTTGACATTAAATGACATACACTAATCCCAACAGTTTATGTACTTGTGTTTGTAAAGTTTATCAATTACATTTTTTTCTCTTTTTAAATGATTTTGGACTTTTACATTTACATTTTGGCATTCCAAGTATGCTTGCTGCAAGTGGAAAGGATGATGGAAAAACACTTCACAACTGCTTGCAATCATATTGACCTTGAACTACAAATCCTTTTCTGGCAGGGTAAGCTGGCTACTGCTGCACCTCAACTAGGGCTGGTTGACTGAGAGCTTCTAAATATGAAGGTGAGCAATAGTGGGTGACAAATTATTGGTATGTGCATGTACAAGGCTGAACCCACATTTGAATATAATTCAAGAAATATGTGGTTTAATGTCCTGAAGGATTGTGTGTGTCACATGTGTTTATTTGATACTGTGAACAAGTAATAATGGGACACTACAAAAACCCCAAAACAAAACAGGAAGAAGCATTTGAAACAAACTCTCCATTTACAGGAATAATTTTGTATCCTTTCCTACACTATATAACACACAGTTGTATATTAACTATGTGAGAAAGGAAAATTTCTTTTATAAAAAATCGCTGATTTTGAAATTGAAGAGCAAGTAAGAATACTGTATGTTTTAAAATAAATTTGTAATGTAAACATTCCTCTCAATAAAAGAGGACTGTTATTTTTTCAACAGGCTTTTATTTCTAGAGTTGCTGAAACCTTTACTACTACATTGCAGTCAGAGAAAGCCAAGTGATTATTGACGTATGCTCTAATTAATAATTTTCCTCTTCGAGAACTGTCAGCACCATCATTACTCCTTTTTTAATAACAGAAGATGAAAAAATAGGCATAATTCAAAACTACTGCTTAGTATAACATGGATGGGGGTGTAGAAAACCAGATAAAATCAAGCAGATAAGCAGAAGTAAAATGACTAATGATTTCTTCAAAAAAACACCATTGATTTAATAATTTGCAGTTGAATGTGGTGCATTTTGGAAAGCCCAATTAACTGCTGGTTAGGAGGAGATAACAGTGTGTGGAGTGCCCTTGCTGAATGCATAAAGACAGCAGTACCTAAAGGTTAAAAATGGATGCAGGAGAAAATGCTTGAAAACAATTCAGGGCTGAACATGCATGAGGTCAACTGTGAAAACTGCTTCCTGCTTAGTCTGTTTTTTATCTCCAAGCAGAGAAGAAATCGATAATCCTGTATAGTACACACTTCTGAATAAGAACTAGCCACCCCACCCTGAGTAGTCCATTCACTCAAGATCCATGCATTGACAATAATATAAAAGAAAGAAAGGACCTTTTTTCTCCATTGCCACAAATTAGGAATAGTATTTTACCTCTTCCCGTTGTCGCTGCTTTAGACATGGGTTAGCTCACTGCCATTGCACATCTGAGAGGGACACAAAAGGTAACATTCAGCTATTTGGATATAAAAAGAAAATACATCACACAAACTGCTGTGGCTTAAGCAGACTCTGCAGGTGAAGGTGAAACATCCCAGAATGGACAGAGTACTTACCCTAATTCATGGAGCAGCATTTTACCATCCTCTTATATTTCTTTCCTTCTTTTTAAACATAAGTAATTGCCTACAGGAGCCAAGGCAGGAACCACAGACCCCATTCCACGAGTCAGTTCCTTTCAGAGCAGATGATTTTCTTTTCTCTATTAGCGAACATTGATTTTCCCAGTTTTGTTTCTTTGGACCTATACTCTGCAAGGCTCTGCCTGCTCCCATTGTGCCGCTGCAGATCATCAGTAACATCAAGAAAAACTCTGACAATAATACAGGCTACTTACCTGCTGGTTTTGAGCCAGCAGAGAAAGCACAAAAGCACAAAAGGATGCAGAATAAAGATGCTCTGGTGCTTAATCCCTTCTTAAAACCTTCCTGTATTGCGGTGCCAGCAGCAAAACAGACAGTGGTCAGGCTGCAGCTGAGCAGAGACCTCTGCCCAATGCTGTGGCTGGAAACATCATTTCAGCTTGTGGTCTCTTGCACTTCTCCATCTGATTTACCCATCACTTGTAAAATATTTTAGGTAGGCACCATCTTTTCAACTGCTATGTCACAGGGAAACGCCACACTGTGCTGCTTAAACCCAATCGAGATAAAAGAGGCCTATTTACTTATTACTGACGTGTAAGGTAACAAGAAACCACTGAAACATACATTCAAGACACATGCAACAGGCAAACCACAGCAGTAGTTGTTGAAAAAACCTTTAGGAATGCCCAGAAATTTCTGAAGATCATTCTATAACAACCCCCAGGATGTTTTAATCCCACGCCATTTTGCAGTCCCCTTCGCAGTGCAATGCGTCTCAGCCTCATGGGTAGCCCTGCTGCTCCCCCCAGCCTGCTGAACCGCAGCCCTGGCACTTCCAGAGAGTCATCTCTGCTGTTTAACTTAACCCACGTTCCTTACTTAAAACATCAGGATGTGATTGTC
This sequence comes from Oxylabes madagascariensis, assembly GCA_013400675.1. Classification (NCBI taxonomy): domain Eukaryota; kingdom Metazoa; phylum Chordata; class Aves; order Passeriformes; family Timaliidae; genus Oxylabes; species Oxylabes madagascariensis. Next base: position 11,147 of record VYZR01106254.1, read on the forward strand.
ACACCTGTGTCCTCATGTAACAAGGCTTAACATGTGTGTTATTTTGCTGTGTGCTTTGTAGCCCCCACTGAGTGATCCAGAGGTGCTGATGTGCTTCTTTTGGAACTTGGGCTTGGCAACACAGTGGGAGAAAAGCCTGGTGTGGTCTCTTGTTTTGCAGGGAGAGCATAAACTGATTGAACTTTTTATTTTTAATTGAAGTATTTCAGGATTTAGCTAGCACTGCTACAACAAAAGGCTTTTGCAGAAGCATCTTTTTTCCGAGGCTTAGAAATACATGTTTAATTTCCATCCTAAATTTATTCATGGCCACTTTTTACCCACCAGTGCTTGCACAAGCAATGTTCATTAGTCTGAATAACAGCTATTTCACAGGCCGCAGCACTGGAGGCCTGGTAGAAAGCTCCAACAGCCAGGCAGACTTGTGGGCATCCTAAATCCATTTTTCAAGGAATTCTTCAAGGCTGGAGGAACAGTTTGGTGTGATAGCTGCATGGAAGGCAGACTCTCAGCTGGGGGGGAATGCTAACAACAGTAGGAAAGATTTCTGGATGAAAACCAATAAATGCATTGTTAAACAGGATTTTACATGCAGTGGGACACAGTTAGCTTCACTTGAGAGTAGAAGCAAAATTTTCCTGTTATGTGGGCCGTTATCTATCTCCCACACCTGATGCAAGATGACTTCCAAGGGGAGAGAGAAACTCTTTACAGGAAAGTTAAATCTTCATCTGGATATTTCAACACACTAACATAGATTTTATTAAACAAAAGGAAGAACAGATTATTGCTTTAATTTGCATGCAAGAGTGCTTAACTCAGCGTGGAATACTGCCAGTGTCCATGTGTCATCCCAGGGGAGTCTCTTTGATAGCTCGTGTGATAAGTAAAGTAATTTGTGGCTTTGTATCAGTGGACTAGTTATGCTTATTTATAGTCCTGGGTTGCAGCAGCGTCTCCTTCAGAATACAACCTGCTCCTCTTTGCTGTGTCCTCTTCTTCTGACCTGAGTCGCTTGAGAAGCTTTCAGCTTCAGGAATCTCCAGACTATCAACAAAACTCCCATGGAGGCAGGACTCCAGCTCTCTCTTCTCAGGATCTTCATCAGTTCTCAGCTGAGGAAAAAACCACCTTTTTCATGCATGGCTAAATCAAATAACCAAAGGCTTCCCTGGCACAGTGTTGATGTTGTGCCCTGTTTGATTGCCCACAGGCTAGGGATATTACCTTGCCTAGGTACCTCCAAAATTTAGTGTAAGGTGTCAAAGTTAAGTCACAATTTATTTTTGCCACTCCTAGAAAAGTCCTGGAACTGCTGCTTCTCCTCCCAAACTGCCATAAGGCTGGAGGTGCCTTCACAGACATGCCTTATCCTTACTGGATTCATTCCCAATTTTTTAATGTCCTGAATTTCTGCATATAGCATCCAGTTTTGACTGTTTGCCTAACAAGCAACATTTTCTTACTGAAGGCTAGTGAATCAACTTGCTCTACCTGAGAAGGTGAAAATAGTTTTCAGAATTTTCATATCATCACCTTTTCAAACTGCATTAAGAAACTAATCTGAGCATTTACATATATATTTACTATATTTATATAAAGTGCAAATATTCACTGTTAGCTTTGGTTTTAAAATATTGCCTTCTCGGAGTTCACTGATGACTTTCAGATAGTTGGGAGCATGTTATGGCTCTGGCAGACATCCTGGGAAATTTATGAGTACAACAAATCTCCGGTTCAGGGGTTTTTGAATAAACTTATATGTCAGCATTATAAAAACAAGCAGCAAGCTGCTGTTGGTAGTCAGGGACCTTATAAGACTGCCCTGGGATAGGAGGTTCTGGAACTTAATAACCTTCATACTCTAAGTTCTGCTTTTAAAATGAAGATGCAAATAATTGTGTGTGGATGTGAATTGAGATCAAAAAGAATGAACTATGGAAAGAGATTTATGTGGGTAATTTCTCAGCTTGGGCAGGGTAAGTCAGCTGGATAAGAAGCAGTTTTATTCAAAAGCATCTGGCAAAATTAGGAAATATTCCTGCTGAAGTCTGACTCCTAAGATTTCAGGTTCGTACAGCAGATGATGTAGAGCCAGGACTATGTCCTTGAGGAATAGATCACTTGAGCTGGAAGTCTAGCTAGTAATAGAAGAGAATTTATCCATAGATGCAAAGCAGTTTTTCTCTGGATTTCAGAAGCTGATTAAACTGGCATGTTTCAGGTTGCCACATGTCACAGACAAACTTCTTTCAAGATGCCTCTTGTTGTTTATGCATATTTTGCATGTCTGATGGGGCCCATACTGGACTCACACAATGATATTATACTTCCATATGGGATCCTGTGATGATGGGGATTGGAACTAGAGGATCTCTAGAGTCCCCTTCCAATCCAGACATTCTATGACTCTACGAGGGTCTGCCCTTGGTCTGTTGCTTACAGGCAAAGGCCACATGGTATTTGGCTGCTGTTGAGAGAGTCAATGTCCAAGCTGAACTTTGAACATGGGGCTGTGCCAAGGATCCCAGATATTTCTGTGTGTAGGAGGACACAGAAGGAGGAGGAGCCCTAGTAGCAAAAGTTTGTGGAGTAGGAAGCACATGGGCAAGTCTCCCACTCAGCAGAGGCATTGTCTGGTAAGTTGAGAACCCCACCCAGCTGAGTTATGTCAGGTTTACCCTCATAAAGTGCAGACTGCTAAGGGACGATCCTCAGCCACTACACAGCCACAGATACCTTCAGACTTCTGTAAGTGAAAACTTTTCCATATCTTTCCATAGCCACTTTCTATAGCCCAGGGATTTGTGCAGAGATGTCTTCCAGTGCTTCAAAAGAAGCCAATTTTGGTGAAAGACACTTTTAGTTGAAACTAGGCACAGTGAGCTTTCCTTTGAAGCAGATGGGAGCAAGGCAGTAGCGGGGCATGAGCATTACCTAACATTTTGACAGGGCAGGAGCACTTCTGCTCAGGGATTTGGGAAAATTCTCCTAAGCAGGCAGTATCACAGAACCCAGTTCCTGGAGAGGTAGCAGGCTGTGGGCTGCTGAGAGGGAGTTGAAGAAGCTTTAGTGCCCAGCACATGTGAGCAGGGCGTGGGTGTCCCTGGGGACCTGGGTTATGGCACATGAGATCTGCAGCACTGCCTTGTGCCAGTGGCTTTTGCAGGTGTTTCCTCCAGTGCCTGGACACCTGACAGCTATGTGCCATGGGTTGGACCCATCTCTGCAACAGCATTTTAAAAAATCTCCATTTCTGCTTGTGTCAAGGCTCTCCATGTTCACAGTGGTGTGGCCCCAGCTTTTCTCCACAGGAATTTAAAGATTCTGAGCCTTAAAGTCCTCTGGGGAAAGATTTCCTCTTTCTATGCATTTTAGAGCATCAAGAAGACCAGAGCTTAGCAGAAACTGTCAAATAAAAAACATTGCTTTTGTGTGTCTCCCAGATACATACAGAAAAAAAGTACCATTCTTGGCAAGGAGAGCTTTCTCTGAAAACAAGGAGATGCTAAAATAATTATTATTTGGAGCCTGAAAGGCTTGACTTTGCAAATTCAGAGTAAATTTAAAGCAAATCTACTTGAAAGTTTGTTTTAACTGGGTTCTTTCATCACTTATCTCAGCAAAGGAGCAGTGGCCAGGGCTTTCATGTTTGGTAGCTCATACTGCGTTTATGTTTACATGGCCTGCAGTGCCCCTCATCAGTAGGAAACAGCAATGTAAAATAAAAAAGAAACTAAAATCTGCTTCTATGCTGCCTTATTTTGTCTGTTGCTACTAACAGAGATTCACAGGAGAAGAGTAGCAATTAAAAAACTGCTGCAGTCACTTTGGGTCAATTTTTATTATTTGTGACAAAAGGAGTCAGGAATGAAATGCTTATTACAGGTCAAAGTAGCAAAAGTCTACTTCTCCTGCCAGAGAAGCCACGGCCATATTTTTCTGAGATCACACAGTTCCCTGCTTCAGGGAGGTATCACGCCCAAGAGGATGCAATCAATGACAGGTTGCCTCAGGCAAGCACACTAAAACCATGGGACACATCAGGTACCAAGGTATTTGGGAAAGATAAGCAAAGATCCATTTGTGCTGGTGGTAGCTTGGCCAGAAGTGATTTATCTACTGGAGAAGAAACATTTGAGACCTTCATGGCACAAACAAATGCAAGAAGAAATTTATTACTGCACCTGTTTGGTAAATGATGAGCCGTTGGTATCCTAAATCACTCAACCAGCTTCATGGCAGCTGGCTTACAAGACTCGCAAACAAGGTGGAGAAAGGGACGAAGAAGAACATTTCTGAAATCAGGAGGCCACACATCCAGTCTCTTGTCAAGTAGACCTTGTCAAATGTCCCTGGGAGCTGTACAGTCTTTTTAGGCCTTTTATTTGTAGATCAGAGAGATTTCTGCTTGCTAGACCTACTCTTTACTCTGTCTCATCTCACTAAAAAGGCAAAAAGCTTTTCCACAAAGTGCCACACAAGATGAGAACTATTGTTCATCATAGTAGTACAACAAACTGTACCAGAAAAGGCTTGTCTTCTACTTTATGTGGTATTTCAATATATATTAATTATAGTCCTATGAAATATTACTATAATACAGTGGAAATAGAAAGCAAATACTGCTAGTAGGATGGTCCTGATCAATACTGTTGCATCTCCCTTGTTTTGCTTACTACTTCAGAAAACCAGAAAAAGGCACAAATACTATTAAAGGATCTTTTCCACTCAAGTATTTAAAGATTTTCTTGTAGTTGCTGTTACAGACCTAACCATAAAACCAGAAGATTGGCTTCACCGAGCCAATCTAAAGATCCAATATCCTGTCTTTGGCAGAGAGCAAAGACAGATGCTGGGAGAAAGAACATAAGAAATAGCACATTTATAGAGTGATCTTTCCCCTGGTATGCACTCGCTGTTTCCAGCAATAGCCATTTAAGAGTTTGCTGTGCCAGCCGTGGCATCCAGACCATCATGTTTAATGAGGAACTCTTCTCACTGGGCTGTCACCAGGTTGTTGTAATTAGGTCCCGAGTAATTCTGCGCCAGCTGGAGCTGGGCAGAGTCCAGATGCCTCCTGAAAAGGGCTCCAAGGTGCAGTCCCTGGGGCAGACCTCCTGCCTGGCACCCTCCTGCAGAAGGTGGAGCTGCCACTCATCCACTCCCAGGGCGGTGGGTGACTGTGTGTGGTGAGACCCAGGCCAGCCTCCAATGCACCCTGGGCACAGGTGCTCTGCCACACAATGCTGTTCCTTGGGGTGAGATGGCAACTGAAGTAAAAAACAAATAAAGGAAGAAATATTTCCAAGAGCCTTCCTGAAAAATTCTAGTGCTGTTAAGCTGTAATTTTTTGTGTTTCGGGAAAAAGAGGTAAAATCTGTATATACTTCCCTATGGTTTACTGATACAGTTTTGCAGGAACAGAACAGCATTCTTTGTGAAGGTGTTAAGTGACTGAATGAAGATGATGTCCTTAAACAGAAATTTAGATTAGATATCTGGAAGGAATTCGGTGATGTGGCACTGGAACAGGTTACCCAGAGCAGTTGTGGATGCCCCATCCCTGGAAATGTTAAAGGGTACTTTGATGGACTTTGAGCAACCTGGCATAATGAAAGGTGTTCCGGCCTATGTCCCTTCCAAATCAAACCATTCTATAATTCTATAAGTCTATGATCCTTGTTTGACCCCATTGTGAAAAACATATGACACATATGGGAGGAAACATATGACAAGCATAAGAGACAGCAGAAAGCACCTTCAATTAGAAGGCTGTCATGTTAGAGAATTGCTGCTTTTGCTTTCAACATCTTTCACTCACTGCTCTGGAACAGAAAAGTTTAAACAGAGACCAACCTCACTCTCTTTTCCACTATCTGCACATATCCCAATCTCATTTTCAGTGGTGCTTATATATCACTCCTTCTCACCTGACTAATTTCTATGCTGACAAACTTGTGCAGCTTCAGCCAGATTTCTTTTGTTTGAGAGAGAGTGCTTTTATTGAAGAGGTTCACACCTGAAATAAAGTAAGGTGTCACAGCTCTGTTTCTTGGTTCCAGTAATGCCCTTGGCTTTGAAGCAGCCTGAGATACCTGATACACCATCATCTACAAGAGGAAATGCTTTCCCTTTGTGCTCTGAGGAATTAATTCTCTCTCTGACTATTAATTTTGCAGTGTACTATGCACTCACTTGCAGGTGTTAGGGAAGATAATTTTTGTTCCAATTAAAGCTCTGACTTGGCACAGAGATGATACAGCTTTGCAGGTTGCTTTTCTCCTGCCTGGAGAACATATGTTTCCCTCTTATTTCCACACCTCAGCTTTGGGGACAGCACCGTGATAAACAGTGGCATGACCTGTCTTCCTGAGCTGTTCCCTGTGATTTTAAGCAGAACTTACTGGAGACACATCTGAGGCAACGGTTGTCCCTGACTACCCAGCCTTGCACTGCTGATGTATGAACTCACCCTCACTACCAGGTGTGACTCTGGTCCCAGTATGGTCCCACGTCCTTTGCAAATAACCACTAAAGCCCACTGGCTACCACAACGACCCTTGAGTTGGGTACCCCCTTCATGGCTGCACCCCCCACTACTGTGACATCCCTGGCACCTTAAGGACCAGCCCCATGTCAGCTAACTACCACTTAGCAACGACAAGGGCTCCTGCAAGGCCCTGCCTACTCACTTCTAAAGATGGAAAGAAAACTAATATCTGCAGGAAAGAACTGTCAAGATTCCTGAAAAATTATTTTATGCGTCTTACATTCTAGCTGCTGCACAGCTTTAGGACTTGCAGCCTTTTCAGGGCTTTCTCAAGTAGACACACTCAGGAAAAAAAAAATCATCCAGACCCTCCTCAGCCTCTTCTTTGTGGGTTGAGAAAAGTGATGCATGGGAACAGGTTGCCCAGAGACTGTGGATGCCTCATCCCGGGACGTGTTAAAGGCCAGGTGGGATGGGGCTCTGAGCAACCTCATCCAGTTCCATGTCTGGTGGCATTGGAACTAGATGATCTTTAAGGTTTCTTTCAACCCAAACCATTCTAAGATTCTATGATCTTTCCCTCCTTCATCTTTCCTCTGTGCCTTTGCTGGCTCAGTCCTCTCACCACTGCACAACTCTAACTGCTGCAGCCTGCTTGCATTTATCAACAGAATGATCACAGAAATTTCCAGCAATTCCTCCACATGGGCTGACCCTCAGCTCCCCCTTCCCAACTAAATGTTGGAATGGAAAGAAACGATAGAAAGTTTTTACACTGATTTGGGCTCCAGATCACATTTCCTGCTGATAGGTATCCCACTACACACAGGAAAGAAAAATATCTCTCTCTTGTTGCTTCCCCAGCACACAAAAGCTGAGCAATGCAGGCAGTGTTTAACTGTGATGCCAAATGCAAAAGACAATCGCAAGAGCAAACCTGCCCTCGCAGCAAGGTAGCAGTGCCTTGTGTGCTCACAGGTTGTGGGCTGCTTCCTGGGCACCACTTTGCCGTGCACTTGCAGCAATTTCTGGATTTAGAGGTGCACTGGAGTTTTCTAATGAAATTCATGCACAGTTCAAGCTAACTAATCCCTTGTTGAGAGTTTACCCTGGAAATATTTTCATGTGGCAGAAAGTCCTCCTGTTCATGTTAGATGAACCCTTGAAGAGGAAGCCCAGAATGTAACCTGGAAGTGAAGATGTGGGCATGTAACTGAATGTGGGTGAACCATAACTGGACAAGTTGCTGCACAGAGCTGGGAGCTGCACACATGTGGGCATCTGAAGTGGAAATGAACCACATTAGTCCAAAGTCCATTGCATCTGTCCATTAAGGAGGGACACAGGCTCACTGCAGCTGCTGGGAAACTTCATATTGCTTGTAGTGGACATTGTGCACCAATCTGTGCTTTTCTTCCCCTGTTTTCCTCTTACTTTAAAAATTGTTGTGAAAAAATTACTCCAACCTCTCCCTGTTTTCTTGATAATGCACAGAAAGCAAGCTGTAGTTTCAAATATTTCTCAAAATTATTAACTATCCATCAACAAATATAATCTGTTATGGTATTTCTCATCTAACCATAGCTTGTAAGTGAACATATGTGGATACTTGCAGCCAGGCAAAGAAAATCCAGAAACAAAAATAGGCATCATGAAAAACAGGCATCACTGTTCAAATTATTGAGCAGAATTTCCGTGTCCAAGAAGTACAACATGTATTTATTTTGTGGCATAAGGCTTTTGGCATCCTTAGCTCTTTGTTTCTTCAGCTTTAGTATCTGGATTTTGAAAATAGTCTCACTCCGGAATTTTTCTGAGAATTGATATGCAAATTTAAACTGCATTCCATCTGACATGCAAATATCATAGTCACTGGAGATACAGGAAAGGGAATGCTGTTGCTAACTCAAACTTCTATCACAACTTCTGTGCACATCATATACAAGTGGGAATTCAAATGTCATTAGTTTCCCAAACAATCATGCTTCCACAAACAAAATCAAGCAGTTTTTCTAGTTTTTCAAAAAAATGTCCCTTGTTATGTAATGATGGTAGAAATATCTTGTCACTACAGTGTCTGAACACTCTACAAACCAAAATAATTAAACCAATATTAAACCACTACCACAAGGAGGATCAAGCTACTTCATCTTGTGTGAATGTGTGCAGAGACCAGCGTAAA
>VYZR01106257.1:15020-25938 GCA_013400675.1 Oxylabes madagascariensis
TTCTTTAAAGGCGGGTACCTGATAGGGAAAATTTCAGCTCAGAATTGAAAGGTGGCAAACGTGAAAGGAACTGAAAAAGGCAAGCTTTTGCTAGTGAGCAAAATTATCAATAGATGGTTTCATTGGCTTAGCCTTCACTGTGTATGACTTCTGAACATACGGTTCAAAGTGAGCTAAAAATATTTTCTCAGCACTATTTAGTCAGAATTTACCTAACAGCAGTCTAATCTGCTGAAAAAGTCTTGAAGACAATCACANCTTAAGGGGGAAACAACTGTAGAGCTGTTTCCTTTTAATTGTTTGTGAGAAAAAAATGGGCATGTACAATACCTTTTCGTTACTCACTCAGCACACCCCAGGGCAGTGTTTTCACAAGCATGTATTGTTTAGGTGAAATAGAGGTGTTCTTCATTCTTACAGAATTTTTCATATTTTGTAGCAAAGACAATTAACACAGAGATAGTACGTCATCTTAGTGCTAATGCCTTGTTAACAAATATAAGCAATTGGATTAAGAAATGAGGGAGAATGCATNGGTGGCAAACGTGAAAGCAACTGAAAAAGGCAAGCTTTTGCTAGTGAGCAAAATTATCAATAGATGGTTTCATTGGCTTAGCCTTCACTGTGTATGACTTCTGAACATACGGTTCAAAGTGAGCTAAAAATATTTTCTCAGCACTATTTAGTCAGAATTTACCTAACAGCAGTCTAATCTGCTGAAAAAGTCTTGAAGACAATCACAAGAAAGTCAGCATCAGTTTTGCTTTTCCAGCTTGCTCATAGCCTGTGTAGGTCACACTGATACCCTCAGATTGTCATGTTCACGAGTGATGGGTTTGCATTATTATAAAACTTTTATGGGGGTGTAAAGGCAAAATAAAAAGCATCTATGCTCAAATGCAAAAAGTCTCTCTCATCTTCTCGGCATTAGGAGAGTATTTGTGGCTCCATTTGATCCTATTGTCTCTGAAAAATTCTGTTTTCCACTGAAGTTTTCGGGTAAGCAGAACTGTAATTTTGCTTACATGCACACAAANGAGATAGTACGTCATCTTAGTGCTAATGCCTTGTTAACAAATATAAGCAATTGGATTAAGAAATGAGGGAGAATGCATTTACTTCTTCCCAAAGCCCTAATGGTTTGGTTAAACCCCCCTGACAACAGGTCAATATTTCCTCACATAGATGTACTTAGTTTGTTGCACTTCCATGAAACAATTAACAGTCTCTTCTGGGTGCATTTGTCTCAGCATTTCAGCTGAGTGCAAGAGGGAGTGTGTGCCCTTGAATCGAAGCCCTGATTGTTCCCTGTTCCTGAGCCTTGGATCTTGCTCCAGAGGGGTTTGGGGGAAAGCATGGCCAGGCTCTGTGGAGAACAGGGATGTGAGGATGCTGTGCTTTCTATTGAGTATCCAGCCTGGGGCCAGGTTAGAGCTAAGAGTCAATAAAGCCCTTGATGTGTGTATGTGAGGGGGAAATGGGAGAGGGGACAGTGCAAGGCTGCAATGCCAACTGTTTTGTACTTCCAGTTGGGCCATGCTGCTTTGCTGATGGAGAGACAGCTTGTGTTTGGATGTTGAAAGGGTTTAAAAGACGGGCAGAACCAAGACAGTTGTGTTGTGTAATACACATATCAAAATCTTCAAATGGCATTTGCGGTAGGGTTTTGATCATGTGTGCGTGACTATTTGCTAGAGGCTATTCTTATTTTTTGCATAGATACTCTGTAACAATCACTGGCATTTAAAAAACTAAGTTTCACTTTTCACTCGCCATGAAAATCTCAGGCAATTCTTATGGAGTGCTGCTGGACAGCCCATTTGTCAAACCGAGTCATTTGAGAGCAATTTCTTCTTGAAGTTTTATGAAGTAACCTAAGTTATGCAAAGTTTTAAATGGTATTAGTTAATAGATTTGCTTGCTCTCTTTGGCTTAATACAATTAATTAAACAGTTATTAAGCTGCTAACAGAAACAAAATGATCCTGGAGTGCACTACTGCTTGAGGAGATCTTGGACAAGCCATATGNGCTCTGGTGGCAGGGTATTGGGAATCAGATGATGTGGAAGGCACAGCTCAGTTCTTTGTCCACAGCAGAGAATGTCATGCTGTAAGTGTGCCTATCTTCCCCTTAAGGGGGAAACAACTGTAGAGCTGTTTCCTTTTAATTGTTTGTGAGAAAAAAATGGGCATGTACAATACCTTTTCGTTACTCACTCAGCACACCCCAGGGCAGTGTTTNGACAAGCCATATGTATGAAGTTACGGATACCTTGAGGACTCTAGTACTTTACAGGGTGTAGCTGTTGTGTGTTAGTGTCTTAAAGAAACACAAGGAAAACCAAAATACCAGTCAGTAGGGAAAGGACAATCAAATGCTCAACTTTCCTGGTCTGAGTTTTGATTCCTGGGTCCTGGACAATCACCAAGGTCTGAATTTGAGCAACTGGGTGAGCTGAACTTGACAACAAATTCTTACCCATCAGAAGTGTGATCTTGTTTACTGTTCTCACTGCTGGGGCTCTGGGGAAATCGGTGCCGCCTCTGCTGAGGTGGAATAGGATTTTCCATGATCAGTTGTGACAATATTGGGCTGTCTTCCTGAAAGTGAGGCTGGGCAGCTAGGTATGCCAAAACATGCTGAGTCAGCACTTCAGCTGTTCATCCTGCTCCTGAGCTGTGCCCTGCCAGGCAGCTGGGAGCACTGAGAGCCTCCCTTATGGCAGCCTTGTAGCTCTGCCTGCCCCAGCAAGTCCAGAAGACAGAAAGAGGAATAGGGTATCAGAGTGTTGTCATGAGTGTCCCTTCTCTCCTTGCTTTTTCTTTCCTGATAGAAAGGAAAAACCAATTCCACTCTTCGGCTGCTTTTTCTTTTGATGCCTCGTTGTAGTCCCACCTCCACCACCCTGCTCTCTGTCTTTGGGATGTTTCTTGAGGAGTGGCTACCTAACTGGTGAGGAGATTCATCTAATGTCTGCAATAATCTGTTTTGTGATCTGTAAAGAATAAAATTTGGATGTCGGGTAGCTGTTAACTCCTGCAGGTACCTTGCATCAATTTGCCAAAGAGAGCAAAGAGATGGATGGTAGAGTGGGCAAAACTATCCCGAAACTGTAATGAAGAGAACTTGATGTTGTTGTGTGTAAGGGGAGAAGATAGCTCACTGCTATGATGCAGTTATTAGTTGATCTAATACATCCATGTATTTGCTCTGTGATGCATCACAATCATAGTAGAATTGAAATAAAAATTTCTTATAATGGGTTAAACAGTAATGTGGCATAAAGGCTCTTTTTCTGTTGAGTTATTTGTATTGTACACATGGGCAAGTAAGCGATTCAGTCAAATCCTTTCAGAGTATCCTTGATGGAAAAAAGCCTTGAAAAGACTTTTGAAATAATACTTTGATTATTCTTGGCCTGTTTTACAACTTTTTTGTTCTTTAAAAGTACTAAGATAGAAGCAAATTGGTATATAGCAATGTATTTTCAGGGGTTTCTTCCCTAATACTGGGCAAAAAACAAGGAGGCAAGACATCTAAGTAGTTTTCTTTGATTTTTGTAGGTTTTCTTGCAATCACTTTATCTCACTTGAAAATATTTTTTCTTCCTGCAAACTGTGTGAAAAATACTATGCAGCAAAGGAAATTGATTAATGCTCCTCAGGGGAGTAGTTCTGGCTATGAATAAAGTGTTGTCAAATGTAGAATGTAAACAAACTGAAAATTTAGTATTTCCACCTGCCTAATCGTGTTTTGATGGTAACATTGGAAGAAAACCCATATAACAGCGTGAGCTTTCCCCAGAGGCAGCAATTTAAAGCCAATACAGCATTGTCACCTATCAGTGCTGAACTAGCATCCTGTCTTTTATTTTCTTACTCTTCCAGCCCCCACCTTAATGTTGGTGGGAGGCAGCATAGTCTGGGAGAATTTACTCAGGGAGTGGGGCTGCTTTCCCCTCTGGACAGCAGAGTTCAGCTCTTCCTGCCTGACACAGCACCTTCTTTTGTGTGATAAGAGTGGTCTCATATCTCCATAAGGCTTTGGTTGTGCTCAGTAGGCTGGGCATAGACTAGGGATCCAGAATGTTGTTTAGGCAGACTATAGGGATTTTTTTTCCTTTTTTTTTTCCTTTTTTTTTTTTTCCTCCTTTTGGTGGTTTCCTTTTTCAAGACAGGAGGAGACAATTATGCTGAAGAGAGGCAGAGATCTTTGCTCCTTACAGTCATGGGGAGTTGTGGCCATCACAAGTCTGTGCAAATGTGTTCCTCTGCCCTCGGTGCTGGCTCTGCCAGCTTTCAGGACCTCGTGAGACCCTCCTGTCAGAGCAGCACACATGCTGTGTTTTGGTTTTTGGACCCTTCTTGGCTGTGGAGACTGTAGTATTAGTATTTTGTTTGTTTGTGGTCTGGCAGATGGAGTTTGTATATCAAAGTATAGTGGCTTAGGACTGCCTCCAAAACCGAGTGCAATAACTACGCTAAATATTTACTGTGGCTCTGCTCAGGATAATCTGAGGTAAGACTATAGTTTAAACCCAGTTGAAGATCATTGAAAACATTTCCAGCTTTATGTTTGTTAAATCAATTCTGTTTCTTTAAAATTCTCATGTTTTTTTTCCCTTCCTTGAGGACAGCAAATATGGCAAAGTCATTGACCAAATGAGTGATATTTGTGGGTGCACCTTGGAGCCACCAAGGCTTGGGAAGCTTAGGCAGCTGTGGGATCATGACTTCTTCTGTACTTCTGCCTATCTGGCTGGGTCCCCAGGCTGCACATTTGTGTCAGCACAGAGATTCACCTTGGAGTGGGTATTGTCTGTGTGGGCTGTTGTTGGAAGCACCGCAGCATTTGCAGGTGCCAGATGAAGACCCCGAACTTACTTCTGGGGTGCCCACTGTGTGAACCTGTATGGTCATAGTCAACCTGTTTACTAAAATAGCTCTTAAAGTAACTCTTAAGATCCAGTCTCATCTAATGAAGCATCATCTGTGGCTATCACATATTGATATTCCTAAGGAAAAAAGCAATCACTGGATACCTTATCAGCTGCTGTTTGTTTTTCCAATTTAACTCGAATCATGATGGACAGAAAAAGCTTTTTGGGTTTTGTTTTGTACTTTTTTTTTTCTTTTCATCTTGTGTAAAGAAAACAGCATTTGTAAACACTTTTTCTTTCTTATCTGTGGCTTTTAATGAAACAAATCACATGGTACTGTCACCTCTGCAGTCCCCGCAGTCCTTCATCCTGTGCATACAAAGGACAATATTCAAACCTGTACTGTGCTGTAAATTGCTGCGGAGGCAGTCAGCAGGCACTGACCCAGACGGTTCCTGGTGGTGAGAGAGATGAATGGAAAACTGAGAATCCTTTTGTGGTTGTGTTGTTTGCTTCTTGAAATTGGAGGGACTGTTTCAATACTGCATGCTTCCTGATTTCTACCCTCCCTCCCCTTCCCCCAGGATTTAAAATATTTAACTCGCTAAAAGACTTTGGTTTGAAATCCCCTAAGTGGGAAAGTACTGATTGTTGGCAAGTTCAAGTGTAAAATTGGTTGTAAGTAGTTGTGGGGGAGCAGTGCAATGGAGCCGAACAGTACACTGAAAATGAGAGTACTCTAAATCAAAACACGTTTGTTAATTAATGTTCATTGCTGGTTTCTGAGAGCACAGCTAGTAAACATGCAATCCCAAGTCCATTTAAGTCAATCAGCAGAATCTTACTGGAATTAATTTGGGCTGGATTTTTAATTAATTCCTTCTTCCAAGATACTTTACCTTAAAATTCTGTTATAAGGTGTAGATCTCTTTTCCTTGGATGCTTCATGAACATGATTTAATAGTGGTTTTGTATGACTGAGGTGAACCAGATAAGTATCTTAGTCATGAATTAATATGGAAATCTATAATTAAACAATTTTGATTCTCAGGGAGGAACAGATAAACGTGGATTCTTTTCTTTGCATTTCTATGTATTTAAAATAACCAAAGCATTAAAAAAGAGGAATTAAAAGCAGTATTTAGGGAAAGCCTAAAGTAAGTTAATATTACTGCTTAAGGCTTGCTTTTGCCTCATCAGAATTGCTAGATGTTAGATTAATTTCATTTATTTTCTTAAGCTTAGTCTGACCCCTCTGTAGAGATGAGGGTTAATCCACTGAAAAATTGCTCTGTTCTGCATTGTGTGCTGTTAAATCTTGCAGAACGGGTTTGGTCGTTGATTATATTCCATCATTCTTGTAGCGGTCTGTCAGTCTGATGCTGTGTCCTGATGTCAGATCCTATAGTATTGAGGCATTTTTCATTTTACCCAGAGCTGTGTTGGTATGCCTTGCAGTACTGGAAGCTTGTGCCAGAGCTGTTTGGCATTTTTCTTTCCAGTTCTCCACACAGTGCACTCTCTCTAGCTCTTCTCCCACTTGTTTTGAAAGAACATGCTGGATATTTCTCCCCTCACTATTTTCACGTAATTTCTATTTGCTATATGAGGGCCAGGGAGGAAGTGCTGCTCCTTCAGCCAGCCTGTGAGCAAGCCCACTCCTTGGCCTCTGGGGTCCTCCAGGGCTGCTCTGTTTGGAGCCAGGTGGATTGTAGCTCCTGTTTGCTGGGGGAGGCAGTTCTCAGCCTTGTGAGGGCTTGGACATGGGGCATTTTGCTATGTGTGGTGTTTTTCTTTAGAACTCACCTAAATAATTGAGCAGGGGTGTGTTTTCCTTTGTCTCCTGTAAACAAAGAGCTTTTCTTACATTAAAAAATCATCAGTGTGGTGGTGAAGTCAGCTCTTGGAAGGGAGAATATGGCAGATGATCGCCTGGGTGGTCATGCCATGGCTTACCACATGTATATGTTTTAATACATAAATAATACCTGTCCCTCATGGTTACATTGGCCACACAGAATGTTTTCTCTGAGACTCCTGCTTAACAGGAGCATGCAGGAGTGGCTCTTTACCTAATGATCATCTCTTATTTGTTTTTGTCATTGTTGTGTGAGTTCCCCAGGCTGTATTTCCTATGTGCTGTTGAAGTGATGCTTTCAGGATAGGATTATTAACTAACTCATGAGCATTCCCTTGGTTCTCATTAGTATAATAGCTTAGTGTTGCTCAGGCAATAATTACTTGTGCCTACAAACTGAGGGCATATCTTTAATTTTATAAGCATAGTAACTGAGACATGGAGAAAAAGAGCGTTACTTAGAACCTGATTTAAAAGGCTTTTGTTTTGAAGAGTCCTTAGTATTATATATCTGCAAGAGTGGATCAAAGAGGGGGTCATCATGTTTTTCTGACACATGAAGACAAGGAAGAAGAGCTGGGCTTTTTTCCCCTCTAATGTCCTTCTTGTAAATTGCAGATCTGTCCGATTTGAAATTCAGCTGGTGAAAGACAACACTTAATTTGCACAAGGTGGAGAGTGTTAAGAAACCTTAGGAGTAATCAGGCCCATCAACAATTAAGTGTCTGTTTTATCAGGAAGATGCCTGCTGTTTGTCTGCCCTGAGCTAGCGATGTTCTGCACGCTCACTTGCGGCGGTGGCAGATGGTTGCTGCCTCCTCCATACCAGCTACAATCCTTGCAGCACTGAAGTGGAACAGGTGGCATCAGGATGCTGCCCCCTTTTCCTCTGAATGTTGTTTGCTGGAGCTGCCAGGGCTTTTTGGATGCCTTGCACCAAGCAAGGCTGACTAACCCATGCTGTGGGAGTGGGTGCCCAGGGCAGCTCTTGGGCAGCCTTGGGAGTCCCTGCACGTGATGCAGGATGGCACCATGGCCTGGTGGTCCTGTGAACTGCATTGCAGGAGAAATCCACTTACTATCTTATTCCATGGGGTCTGGTACTAACTTCGCAGTTCAGTCAACCAATCAGCATTTTTGCATTGTTTTCCTGGGACCCAAAGTAAAATGGTAATAATTACATGTAGCTGTGGGCTTTTTCCTTATGAAGTTATTTCTTTTGCTTTTTCTTGTAAAAGAGCCTAGGGAGTCAGTGGAGGGGGTTGTGTCTTAGTCCACCTTTGTGTCTGTGACAGTGTGAAAATGGACGTTTGCATGTTAATATAAAGCAATTAAGTGGGGACCCATTTAGATTTATAGTTGCTTTAATTTTTTCCCTTTTTGATGCCAGAAGAACATAAAGGGCTTTAGTGTAAGGAGAGTGATGGTCAGAGTGATCTAGCTCATCTGGTTGTGAATGCTTTCTGACTACAATATAATACACATCCAGTGCAGAAACATAAATCATAGTTCACAGTGAATCATGTTGTGAAGGCCAGTGGAAATGGTATGGCTCTATTAGTACGTGCTCTTGGGAGTAAATTGAGATGTGTATTGCAGTAATAGAAAGAATGTGGGGTTTTGGGGGGTTTTTGTATGTATGTGTTAATTTTTCATGTAGACTGGGCAGCAAAAGAAATCAGGCGTACGTGTTTTGTTTCATCAGTTTCTTTGCTTTATATGCTTGAGCGTCAAGCTTTCACAGCACCCGTGCCTGTGTAACAATGTTGGATGTGTACTCAGCATATATTTATTCAGTACCAATTTTTGTAACTCATTGACATTTATTCTTTCTATTCCTTTGTAAGCTCTCTGTTGGTTGCAGCGTGGTGTAACTTCTCTTAGCAGGCAGGATTGAAACCCTTCTGAGTCAAACCACTCATTTGCATGTACACATTTCCTCTTGCTGATCGCAGGACACATAAATATGGAACAAAATGAACCAAAACACATAGACTCCTGCAGCTACTGATGTTAATAGTAATTTACAATTTTTTTTTATTCTAACTCCCCATTCCACCTGCACAGTTATCAGGGTTACGACTCCCTCATGGCCCCAGTTCAAGAAGGCACTTCAATATTAGTCTTAAGGATATTGTTATTCAAGACAAGCCTTTTAATATCTTCCTGGTGTTAAACCCTGTAAGAGCTGGATTTAATCCCTTGTTTGAATTTCAGCATGTCCTTTTCTATTCTGAATATGAATGCTTTTTAAATCGAAGCCTGATGGGTTGCTGTGTAAGGAAAGAATACTTCTTTAGACCTCATTTGATATTTTGTTACATAAAGAGGGAAAAAATAACCCTTACCACCAAGGAGGCTGTTTTTCCTATTTCCCAGTTTTACTTTTTATTACTTACCTTGTTGTTGGTAAGGCTACCCAGAGATCTCTGCAGTATAGGTGGCGGTTCCAGTGTTAAAACAAAGCACACACAGATGGGTGCTTTGTCCTTCACCCAGGTAATCCCTTCTGAAATTCCCTTTCTGGGAAGGGCAGGGAGGCAGCGAGGCAGCAGGGCTGGCTGGCTGGGCACAGCAGGGAGCCAGGGACCAGGAGCTGCTGCCCTGTGCCTGCCATGCACCCAGCCAGTCCTTCCTTCCTTCTGCCAAGCACCCTCAGGGCTGCTGTCCCTTCAGGGGGAAGGCTGCTGTGTTTCCCACTGCCTTTACATCCACTCTGCCCTATTGATGTTCAAGTCACTAGATGTTCTGACTGTTTTTCTGATCAAAACCCTCTGTGAATTAAGTGGAGACCCTTGGTTTCCAGTGTGGCTTGAGCTGGACTTGTTTTTAAAATGTCCTCTACTGGTATATGGGAAGCATGTTCAGTTGTACCAACTGGTTCTTAAATAACTGTGTGTTAATTAGGTAGGTCAACAGTTTGTCCTGTTGCTGGCTGTTCTGATGTTGTTTTTGGAATAAAGATAGACGTATTTGCAGTAATTTTTCTCTTTTGAAGCTACTTTTTATGCAATAGATACAGACTGTTCTGGTTTTGTTTTTTTTTTAATAAGAAATAATACACTCAAATTTTTAGTGTGTTGTGCACTCAATCAAGTGATCCAAAAAGCATGTAGCTGTGCCATTTATTACCCTCATTCATTGCTCTATTACCCTTATTCATTGCTGTTAGGTTTGTAGATGTTGCATGCAGGTAAGTGATCGCTGTGCCGTTACATTTTGATTAATGTACTTATCTGGCTGGAGTGATTTTGCTTCCTTTTCACACTGCTTCCCTTTTATTTTAGACTCAAATACCCCAATTACAAAAGATACACAGTCTGGTGCAGAAGCCTGAAATTCCTGAGACTGCTGTGCCACATGTCATGTTTTCAGTGTGGGAAAGCAGTGAGAATGGGCAGTGTATTTTGCCCTACTACTATCACCCACCCAGGCATGCTGTGTGGGCACAAGGAAACTGTCTTCACAAGTTTTAGAGCATCCTCATGCTTAATTTTGATTTGTCTGTCTTTTTTGTGTGTTTTTTTGTTTGTTTGTTTGTGTTTTTGTCCTCGGAAGAAGGGGCAAAAAAGAAAAGGAAAGGAAGGGGTGAGAGAGGCAGGGGAATGGAGGCAAACTGACCGAGGGTTTGTCTCGTTAATGTACTGAGAAGCTTGACTAGAGTCGCACATAGAACTTTTGGAGAACTTGGTCTCTTACTGTAAACATTTGTCTTCTGAAATATTGAGGTGCTCAGCTGGAAGGGAAAAACTACTTGCAGTGTGGAGTCAGTGTGACAGAGGAGATTTAGAGGGATTTGAGTACTGGGGTAAAAAGGCAAAATCCTGGAAAATAGGTGCTGCTGTCCAAAAAATGAGACTCTATCTAGAAAGGGGTATGCAGGAATATACATAGCAAGGAAGTGTGGAGAGATGGAGCTAACAGGGGAAAACTACAGGAGGGAGGGCTCTTGGTGATTTGGAATATAGGAGAAGGAAAGCACTACAGAATTAAGAAGCTTGAATCACAAGTTTTTGCCTCATATCCCTTTAAGTTATACGTGTCTTGCAAAATGGAAATCCAGAGGCAAATTGTCTCATAAGGAAGAGCACAAGTGAATGCACGTGACATTCTCTAAACAATTTTCTCTTCAGAGGACCAAAAGCAAGATGCATTTAGTTTATAATCTTCAGAGAAGACA
>VYZR01106259.1:0-12437 GCA_013400675.1 Oxylabes madagascariensis
AGACCACGTATTTTGGTGAAGAAACAATCTTCTCTTTTTAATATATATATATTTGTGAGATAATTCAACTTTATTGCAGACTTTTGTGATACACTGTGGTATAAAATATATAGCAATTTTTAGTAAGAAATCATTATACAGTTAGATGTATAGACCGATATAATAGACTATTTTGTCATAAAGTCCACAGGTAACTTTCAAATGACCTGTAAACAACCCCACCTGTTGATGGTGGAAGAAAAGCAGAGGCCTCTAAGCAGTGAAGTTGTTTAACAACAGAGCAGGTGGAACGTGTGCAGCACTGCTCTTCTGGGACTATGATTTTANCACAAAACCTTTTTACTGAGATGGTTTTGGTGTAACTTTACAGTTCTTGGCCACTTAGACTTTCTCAGCCCAAGCAAAAGGATGATTCAGTTCTTTGCCACTGTATTGTTGTTTGTAAGTGTCCTCACTGTGGTATGTTCTCAAGAGAACAGGCGTACGCTGGGTCAGCATTTGGGGTCAGTTGTTGGCTTTTCTACAAATTACCTCAACAAATCATGTAATTCTTCCACTGTTTTCTATGGCTCAGTTTCCTACCTGTCCTATGTTCCTTTTTCAGCTCTCAGGTTTTTTGTATCAATGGTAAACTCTTGGTGGTAGACTTTGTCTGCTATTTAGTGTTTGTTTAGTGCCTGATAAAATGACACGTAAGTCTTGCTGATGGCTTTTGTAAATTATGCTATTAATAACTTCGAGTTAGAGCAAAAATGACTTGCACGTGATCTCTATGTGGCCAAGTTACAGACCCTTTTTCTTTCATTTTGCTTGTGGCTGACACAGCTGAGTGACTCTCCCAAGCCTCCTGTTCCCAATTCCATAACAAACTATGAGCTCATATTACATAAGAAGCACTAGCACTGAGATTTATTTGTCATCCTTGGAGGCCATGAGAAGGAACAAAAAACTTTCATCTCTCTCTTTTTGTTCCTCGGCTGTAGGGAGTAAGAGGGTACTGATATCTTGGGTCACTGCCATACAGGATAAAAATCCAATTAATGTAAATCTGCCAGATCAAGGGGAAGTAAGTAGGGTGGCTATCAAGAGCCCACAAATTTCTGGGTGGATCATCAGCAACCTCTGGCAGCACAATTTCCCCATTGAAACAGAAGCTGGGTTCTGTTCCACCTCTAAATACTGGTCTAACCTTTTTTTAAGCCTGCTCTGGCTTATTTTGCGTAAGTTGTCAGTTGCAGCAGTAATGAAATTTTAGTCATTTGTTGAGTCACTCAGCACAAAAGGCAGTGAATGCCATGACCACTCTGTTACATCTTCCAGGCAGCTTTGATTAAACTGCTGTGAAGCCAGACCTGGATCAATATGAATGATCTTCATCGACCTAATAATGTATTTAACATGTTCGGTGCACTTTTATCTGTTTCTGTTGGAATACACTCTTTACATTAGTGCAGGAGATTGATTTAAAGTTTCAGAGTTCTTTACAATGGTAAACATTAGAAATAACCTCACTAGTTTGCATATAGTACGATATATAATCTACCATGCAATCTCCTCAGCAGGTGCAAATTAGCACAGCTACCATTTATAGTTCTTGAGAATCTGGCCTAGAAACTGAAAACAATTATTCCATCAGTATTATTTTAAATGATCACAGCTTAACTTGACACAAAGCAAGTACCACATGATCTTCTCTGTACCCAATCGAAAGATACTTAACACAACATTTTTAGAAAGCTTTTCTACTATTTTTAGACTAAATTCTCCTACCAGCAGATGTATGTGGTCCTCTAATTATATAAACATCTCTTTGTGACCTTTTGGATGCGCTGTGTCCAGTCAGGTATTTCTTCAACCCACTGGCTTTGAAGACTATTTAGCAGACTTCAATAAACGAACAAACGTGGAAGCTGTACCAAACATATCACTTGGGGATGTCAAAGCACTTAACAAACATTGTTACAACTTAGTCCATGTGTAACCACTGAAGGACATATTTGCTTCAGTATGTCTCATGACAGCTTCTTAAAAAATATACTTAAGTGAATTTAACACTTGTGAAAGGTGCCAGATTGACAGGCCCTAGAGATAAAAGTTCTTGTTTTACCAGCAGGCACAGCCGGGCTTCCCACACACGCTGCCCCACCAGTGTCCCCAGCCCTACCTGAAGGGCACAGCAACCAACTGTCCTACAGCTCGCAAATCTGCCCATCTCATGCTCCTGGACTATGGGCCAAGGGTCAGTAGCTGTAATTCTAACTAAGGGTGAAAAACCCAGTTCCATAATTAATGCACAGGTGCTGTTGCAGTTGATCATTTTCACACCAAGTTTTCAACTACTCTGGAAAAAAAAATGAAGTACATGTTTATTTGATTTAGAGTACAACAAAAACATGTGTGTGAGCCTCTAGTGAATCCTGTGGTTCTATCTGCCCACACAGGCACATTCAGGTGAGACTATATGAGTGAACAAGTACATACACATACTGTGAAATGCATTCTTAAATGCCTCCTGAAAAATGGGTCCTTACTGCTTCCTATGTTTGTAATAATCTGTCTCCATTCATAACTCATGCCTGCTTGGTGTCATTACAGCCCATCCTCCCCAGAGATTCTGGACACAGCTGGCATACAAATTCAATAACCATCCACCCCATAAAGAGATTGGATCATTACAGGGTTGAAGGATAGCACACAGGGAAAACAGGCTTGTGATCTTTGCACTCTGTCATTGTTTTAGAAAAAGCACAAGTTCTTCTCTGAATGATTGTACTTGGAAAGTTCAGTCTGTTCTCTTTGAAATTATATTTACACCTCACTATATTGGAAGGGCATGCTTAAGTGTTTCTTTATTTAGTGCGGAAAGCTAATGACATTTTAAACAAAAGTGCACATTTATAATCTTGTATAGGCCGATTCTCAGTCTGTATATAGGACATGACTAAAACCAGAACATTGGTAAACACACAGCGATGAGTTTTCATGTTCTGCCATTTTCTAACCTGTAGCTAGCAGCTTGAAAGAATTATTATGGAAGCCAAATCTTAATTCTTTCTATAGAGAAACAACCCTAACTAATATGCAGAGGAGCTCAGAAACATTTGTTTATCTTTAAAAGAGTGACATTTATTTCTGCAACTTGCCGTTGATGTGCATGATAACATACCTAATTGTACTGATACTGTGTGCACTTTGGAAGGTAACTACTAAAGTTGGGTGGCATACAGCTGTTTTAGGGATGGCATTTGGGTCTGAAATTGTAATTGTTGTAAATATTCATATATTTTATGATTCTCCTTCCCTTATTTCCTTTTCTTCACAGCATTTCTGGTGTATCTGTCACACTGTACAACTTTAGGAAGCATCCCTACCATCCTAAGTCCATAATACACCTAGGATGAAGTTTAGGTTTCAAAATTTGAGAGAAAGTTCATGAGAGAATATATACTTGGAAGAGGATGTTTTAAGATGGTAGGTAGTGTCCATGAACTCTGCTTGAATATGTTGCCTTACCCAGCCTGTTTTCCTGTGCAGGCTGTTTACTATAAAAAAAAAAAAGAACATTTTAGGTCGTCTTCTCTTTCACAGGTTTGGTCTCTTTAGTACTGGTTTCATGTTTTATTCAACCTAGTTTCAAATACTCATTGTACCTGAGTCAGGTTTTCTTTTGGACTATTTTTTGGGTTTATTTTTTTGGTCTGCTTGTATTTGTATAGTACCCCAATGGCATTTTCTTTTCATTTCATTAATTTTATTCAGTAGTTCCTAATTTTACCTATATCGTGTTATAAATTTCACTTCCACCTGCTACTTTTTACTTGCCAGTACTATTAAGTCTTTCTTCATCAACCACCTTTTCAATATTTTTGACCTAGTAGCTGGCCTTTTGCTTTCAGAGACAAAAGGCTTTTCTTGTCTGCTAAAAGAGAGGAGGAGGGCAACACCAGCAACCTTCTTGTACAGAACGCCAATGCTCCATTCCCAGAAAGATGCAGAGGAAGAGAAAAAGATGTTTACCAGTTTTTTCTAAGATGCACAGTATACTTCAGCAGCACTGAAAACACTATTTAGAAGAAAAGGCTTCCTGAAGTTTATCTACCTCCTTCTGAAGCTCTTTCTCAGTTCATTAGTTGAACAGTCTTTATAGATGTGAATTATTGCTTTAATTTTGATTTTAAAAGGCTAGAAACTAGAATTCCTTATTAGGGAATGATAGGAGAGAGGTTCTTTCAGGACTGAGTTAAACAGAAGCCTTCAGAAGAATAGAAAGGGGTTGGTTCATTCCCATCTTCATGTAAATTGAATTACAGGGTTTAGTAAGTGAAACAGATCATAAGATAAATCCCGCAGAGGCCAGGAAGCACTAATTAACACCCACAGTGAGTAACTTTTCTGAAATTGGTCTTTAATCAAACTTTGCTCTGAAAACAAAACAAGATATTGTGGCAGCTTGATAAAAGAGATGCATCACTAAGGCTGACAGGCCCACAATCAAACCAATACTAAAAATAACTGTTTTGTCTACTAATTTTCTTTCAGATGCTAAAAAAATGCATGAGCTGCAGTCTAAAAAGACTTGTACAGTTACTCAGCCAAGTGACTCAGCTCTAGAAATGTGAGGGTCCTGTAAATGTTAATGCCCGCCCTGTTGAAACAGAGGAACAGCAGAAAGGATTGTGAGGCTGGGAGAGGAAGAGGCAGCATCTGGATTCCTTCAGAGCTGATCATTTTATACCAGCTGTCCCTCTCACTGCTGGTGGTGCAGAGTTCAGGCATCCTGACTGACTTACCTAGTGTGGACTAAGATAAGTCAATCACTCGTTTTTCTTGTATCTCATATGAACAGTAAGGTCCACGACTGCTGCCTTTTGCGATCACAACTTCTCACTAAATCTGAGAGCAGGAGTATGGCATGCAGGGAGACAGCTCATTTTCCTCATTTCTTTTCATCTGCTCAGCTGTAGGAAGAGTTGCTACAAGTCCTGTGGGTACCCATCAAGCCTAGAGCAACTTTCATTACGTTTTCACTGTAGCCTGCTTAAAAACATTGCTAGAGCTTTTAGGTTTGGGATAGATCCCAAAGGGACAAAAAGTCCACTGCACAAACAGGCCTAGCAGTAAAATATAACAGAGCACTAGTATTCTCTTTATAGCAGATCTTTCTCTTGGCACAAAAAGGACATGGACCTGTTAAAGCAGGTCCATAGGAGGGCCACAAAAATGGTCAGAGGAGTGGAACGTCACTCTCCAGTGAGGAAAGACTGGCATAGGTGGGGTTATTTAGCTTAGAGAAGGCTCTTGGGAGATTGTCTATTGGCCCTTCAATATGTACAAGGAGCTTATGAGAAAGATGGGAGAGACGTTTTAATAGGGCTTGTAGTGATAGTGTAGTCCTTATACCAAGGGGTAATGGTTTTAAACTAAAAGAGGGTAGATTCAGACTAGATACGAGGAAAAAATTTTTACAATGAGGGTGGTGAGACACTGGAACAGGTTGCCCAGATAGGTGATTGATGTCGCATCCCTGGAAACTTTTCAGGTCAGGTTGAATAAGGCTCTGAACCACCTGGTCTGGTTGAAGATCGCTCTGCTTATTGCAGGGGTGTGGGGTGGACTAGATGAGCTTTGAACGTCTGTTCTAACTCAAACTATTTAAGGATTCCATGATTTCTCTTGGTGAATGCTCTGCTGGGTGAAGTGTTGCCCTCTTTCTATGTCCAAAGTGACAGAGTCCTATCAGTCTAGATCCTAATAACCATATCCTTTACAAAAGAGGTTGCAATCATCTAAAATGGTACTCTGATATTAGGAACAAGCTGAAAGAGGATGGCTAACATTGGCCCTAGTGCTTTCAGTATAAGCTGTATTTTCATCTGTGAGGTGGTTACTTGAAAAAGGTATTTGCATTGTTAAAACTAAAACTAGTTTAGCATGAGAAGAAAGAAGTCTGTCAGTATAGATGGGTCCGTGTGAGGAATTCTTGGAGATAAGTTTTTATGAAAGAATTGTTTGCAAATACAAACATGCAGATCTGGCTGCTTTGGCAACTGACCAGGCATGTGACTTGAGTTCCAAACACAAACTACCATTCCCTCTGTAACGTCTTTTTTTTTTCATTTTGTGGTATGTATACTTACAAATAGGCCTGAAACAGTAAATCTGGGGTTTTTTCTTGAAGTCTAAATTATACCAGTTACATTTTTTGTTAACAAATGTTATTGTGTATTTACCATTCAACAGGAAAGCTCATTGATCAATTGTTGTCATTAAAAGAAGGCAGAGAAATCTAGACACAGTTTAAAAAATCTCAACCACACAGATTATGTTAGGAAAGTTATGTAGCAAAGAATGCAAGTTGTTTTATAGTCACAGTTCCAAGGACTGCCATAGGAAATCACAAGTTTAAAGTGGTTTCACAACCTTATCCAAACTCCTACTGGTCATTTGTCTCATATATCATGGCTATAACAGACTTCTCCAGCAATTCCAAGAACTGCTTAACTTGTAGTCAGATAAATATCCTAGGCCAGAGTGACTGAAGTGCATAGTCAGTATTCCATGAAAGAGCAAAATATCAGTTTTGAAAAACCAGTCCCTTAAAAGTACAATGACCAACGTGAAATAATGTCATCAAGAATAGTAACAAAAAGCACCACATAAGGTGGTCATATAAAGCACCACATGAAAAGCCAAGTATTGGACTGTGAAAAATATCCATATTTAAAATCTTTACAGCTGCAGCAAAAAAAAAAATCAGCACAAAATCATATTTTGCCAAGTGACTCCCTTTTATATTCTAACAGTATATTCTTGTTTACTGGGTTTGATTTTATGTTCGATAGAAAGGCATTAATTGCAATGATGCAAGCAAACAACACAGGTTTTTTTCTCCAATCTTATATTCCACTACATCATTTTATATTAAGAAAAATATATGAAAAAACCCTGGACTGTAAAAACAGACAATATTTTAAAGAAGATAAAATTGTTGTACCCCACAGAGACAGTCAGCTGGATGTTTAAGAAAGGGAAGGGCATCTCCACTTCCTCCTGTTTCACCTTTTCATTTGCACTGCCTGATCATTTAAGGCAGAGGCTTGTTCCAGACAGCTTTAATTAAACTATGCTGTGAAACTGTATATAGATCAATGGAAATGATCCATAACAAGCTAATTGTGTATTTAACAGTGTTCAGTCCAGTTCAATCACCTTCTAACATTTCTGTGGCTTTACATTCATGTGGCAAAGCCCTGAATGTGTATATATATTTTTAATCCATCTCATTAGTGACCATATGCTTTGGCTTCAAGGAAGACAGGAACTGTCTGCAATCTGCCAGGGATTTAGGGACATCAATAATTTGTGAATAGTCATGTTGGTGGTACTGGTCGAAGGGTTAAGTGTTCTGCACACCAGGGGCAGATCTTTTGGGACTGGAACTCTTAGTCAACTGTTAGGAATCTGATCCTCTCTGATGCATCTTTTCAAAGTACATGCTGCATGTCAGATCTCTGCAGCAGAAGCAATGGAGCTTTATTAGCTCAGGGATTTAAAAACCTGCTCTAAGCATTGTAACAATATCTTTTGGTTAAAAAGTGAAGGAAAGATAGTAGTAATATGAAAGTGATTTTTTATGTACTGGGCTAAATGTAATCTTCCTTCTTGCTACCATTTTCCTTTTTCATATGAGCTATTAGATTACTACTCCCCTGCAGATATACAGTGAAGCAAGAGTATGGCAACAATAACAGGGACCTGATTTTAAAAATGTAAGTGGATTCTTCTGCAGCCTCACCTGATACTGCCTAAATCCTGCTGAGGCCAGTCACAGCAAAGATGTAAAAATCACTTCCTAGTCTTTTAGAATGACCCTTTAGGAGCTCTCAGAGCACTGTTTTTTCTACCTATTATAAAAATCACCTTTAAAAACAATTGCTTACACTCTTAGTTTGTGCCATGTTATATAGAAGGGCTGCTTAAGTCAGCATGAGAGATCATCAAATTATTGATTTCAGTATCCTGTCTTCACAAAGCAATGGCAGAAATAGATGGTAATGCCAGAAGGCACTGAATAAATTTTGTTCATTTTAAAGTTTTAGTTTTGTCTATATTCTTCAGCTGTATCCAGGTTTAAAAAAAAAAAAAAAAAGCATAGCAGTGCAGGAAGACACTTCATATGGAACATGCTCCCTAAATTTCTGTGGATCATTTGGGAGCAGGGGGATCCATCTTGCAGGATGAAGTTCACATGCTTTGAGCAAATTTCATGTACTTACGATCATAAAATCATAGGATGGTTTTGGCTGGAAGGGACATCAAAGATCATCCAGTTCCAAACCCCCTGCCTTGGGAAGGGACATGTTTCACTAGACCAGATTGCCCTGATCTCCATCCAACCTGGCCAGGAACACTTCCAGGGCTGGGGCATCCACAATTTTTCTGGGCAACCTGTTCCATTGCCTCACCCCACACAGTAAAAAATTTTCTCCTAATAGCTAATCTAAGCCTACTCTTTTTCAGTTTTAAGCTATTCCCGCTTGTCCTATCACTACAGTCCCTCTCCATCTTTCTGGTAGGGTCCCTTTAGGTACTGGAAGGTCACAATAAGGTCACACTTAAGCCTTCCCCTTTCCAGGCTGAACAAACCAAATTTTCTCAGCCTTTTCTCACAGGAGAGGTTCTCCATCCCTCTGATCACCTTCAAGGCCCTCCTCTGGAGCCACTCCAGCAGGTCCATGTCATTCCTGTGCTGGTGCCCAGAGCTGGATGCAGCCCTGCAGGTGGGGTCACACCAGAGCAGAGGGGCAGAATCCCCTCCCTGGCCCTGCTGCCCACGCTGCTTTGGATGCAGCCCAGGACACGTTTGGCTCTCTGGGCTGGGAGTGCCCATGGCTGGGTCATGTCCAGCCTCTCCCCCAGCAGCACCCCCAAGTCCCTCTGGGCAGGGCTGCTCTCCATCTCTTCATCCCCAGCTGATATCGGGGATTGTCCCAACCCAGGTGCAGCAGCAGCACTTGGTCTTGTTAAACCTCAGGAGATTCCCATGGACCCACCATAAGCTCTGTTGTGATGGCAACAAGGAGATAGATTTCCGGCAGCATGGTGTCTTCCAACTCTTCCTGTTTACATGCTGCATGCATTGGTGTAAAGGCACCTCAGCTGGGCTGTCAGCTGTGTCAGCTTCCTAGAGGAACACCCCTTAATTTCTTTGAGGTATTTCCTTCATGTTTCCCTGTTGACTTCTGTTATCTAAGGAGTCCCTGGCTGGTCTTCATAAAACTGCAAGCGTGCTGCAACGTGGCTAGCATAATTAGTGTGGACTGTCACAGGAAATGAAAACATCCACAATGCACACCACTTGTTTGCTGCTTGATAATCAGCTGGTTTTGCTTGTACTTAAACTGTATCAGGGCAGTTTAAATAACTGCAAGACTGGCATCAGTCATCTATAGCCTCTATTAAACCTCCAGGAAACACACTCACTGTAACTGTTTGTCCTTTACTTGTTTCTGCTTTTAAAGTAATTTTCATAAGTATGGCACACAATTGAGCAAGCATTCCCATACGTGATATAAAAGGAAAGACTTTTTTGGAAATCTTTGTATTCGAACAATGAGTTACATATTCAGAAAACATTCATGGCCAAGGCTCTTATTTATTTAAAGCATATTTTGAATGAGTAAAAAAAAAAAAAAAATAGTGTCTTTATTGACTTCCCATCATTAAAAATGTACAATTAATATTGGAAGATTTAGAGTAATTTATTATAGCTGGTGAAATACATAGCTGTCAATATAATTGCATAGGTTGCCACAGATTTACTAATTATGCATTGTCTTTTGTTAGAAGTTAGAGTACAATTTTACTGTTTTAGAAGACCCAATCTCTGCATTTTAGGGGAAGTTCATATGAGCAGACTTTTATCCACAATTTTTAAGTGTATAAATATGCACATCTAAGTTGCACTGCTTTCATATCAAACAAATTGATTTGTGAATACAGTAAAATATTTAGAGGCATACGTCCCAGATTTTTATCCACATTTCATTTATGCATGTAGGCACTGGCATGTGGAGTCTTTGCAGCCCCTTGACATAATACCTAGGATCTGGCCCTGGCAGGATATTAGCAGCAAATGAATATCCATATGCAGATAAGAAACCCAATCCAGTAGATGCTTGGGATGAGTGGACCGAGACCTTACCGCAAGCACCAGAGGAACCCCAAGAATTAGAGCTGTTAGGGTCCTCTAAGGCTCATTACTGCACTCAATTTCAATATCAACCTCCAAACACACTCTTGACCCACCTTGAACTTATTAGGTCTACCCATAGGAAGGATGTAATCCCATTTGACAAAAACTATACCCCCCTAAATTGGTGCAATTACACCAGTCCTAAATTTTCCTTGTCCTCACTCCATCCCAAAGTGCTGCCTCGGGGAGTGTTTCTTATCTGTGGAGACCAGGTATGGGCTGGGATCCCCTCATGCCTTCAAGGGGGTCCCTGTGGCCTTGGCCAGCTTACGACCCTCATCCCCAACATAACCTGACTTCAGAATTGGAAACAGAAAGGGAAATTGGCACCTCAAAAGAGATGATATACTGAATTTGATGAAAATTGTGATAGCCAAGTTTATAATTGGAATAAAGGAAAGAGGGTCGTGGTCTCCCTACTTTTNCCTCCCTAATACCCCTGGCCCTTTGGTTTCTTCTTTCCTCTGTGTCTCCATTGGTTGAGGGACCTCGGTGCCGGGCCCTGTTTTCCCTGTAGGACACTGTCCTTACCTGCCCTTTGCACCGCCCCTGTCCCTCAAGGTCATTGGCTGCTGGAGCTCATACTTAATCCAAGAACTGGCACATGATCCCCCTCTTGCACTGGATCCTCCTTCAGCACCTGGAAATAAACCTGGCTGGAATTGATCTGGTGCTAGGGCCTTCTGCCTCTCCTTGCTGAGCTAGCCACGTGGCATGTGGATGTGTGAGCTTGACTGCTTTGCCTGAGTTTCCTCAAGCAGCTTCTCCACCAGAGTGGCTTATTGGGGTTGAGGCATCAGCTCCACTCCTAAAAAATATGATGCTACACTGGCAATAGAAAAGGCACTGGTCTTTAGGAAAGGTGGCTCTTCCTGGTTGGCAAGCAAGTTCACTAGGGCACATTCAAGTGTTAATATTTATGGCTATTTTGGCTACCTCAAACCCAGCAAGGAATGGAGTTCTATTTCCAGATAGCCCCACTTTAAAATTCTCCCTTTAAAAGGAATACCTGGATGTGTTTTCGTAGCTTTTAGCACTGATTCGCAGCTTTTAAGCCTGTGCGTAAAACATTGAAGTCTAAAATTGTATTTTCACAATTTCAATTGATGAAAAAAAGAAATGTAATTTCAACAGGGTCGAATAAATGATTTTGAGGTGGCTTGTCTTTACCCCTTCCACTTAATGCCTTCTGAGTCAGCATAGCCATAAAGTTTTCTGAAGTCAAATTTTTCAAGAAAAATGCTAGTTGATAGTTAATTACCGGGTCACTGCTGAATATCTGTAATACAGAGAATGAGTTCCTTTTTACACACCAGATGAAGTCCTTTGACCTTTGAGGTAACTTGATCTTTGGCTCACCCTTGTCTGTCTTCACCTCCAATGCCAGTGATGCTAATACGAAAGGATGCCAGGAAAATTTCAGAACACTTGTACTGTCTTTGCAATATTTTGTAGGCAGCATTGCCATTATTACATTAATTTATGTTACTGCTGCCAGATAAAAAGAGAGGAGTTTTGGCTTCAGTGAATACAATTGCAAAATTCCTGTTTTATCCTGGATGAGGTAACACTTTGACTGAACTGCCTATTCGCAGTTTCACAGGCAGTGACGCCAAAAAAAAAAAGCTCTGACAGTCTGCAAGCTCTGCCCTCTTTACACCCTTTCTAGCCAAGATTGCTTAGTGTTATAAAGAATTGCCATAATCCTAGAAGCTGCTGACAGAAATAAGTTACTGAAACAAGAACCTTTGCAGGCTATACCTTATCATTAGGAAACTGTCTTTTGTGGGTCATTCAGCGGGTTTTCGGTGGTTTTCTTCAGGATTCTGTGTGGCTTCATTTCTAGCATGTTCACTGAGGCTGAGCATGACCAAGGATGTCTTGATGCCAAGTTAAAATTTTCCATTCTTTTCTTCTGTATTCTAATTAGATCTTCTCAATTATTAATTCTGTTCCCATAATGGACTTCTAAATTTGCAAACTTCTGCCACACATACCAGTCCCTTTAGAGCTTCTTGTAGCCAGATTCTGTGTTTTTAGCCGTTTGAATCTTACTGTAATTCCAGATATTCAGTCATATATGTTGCCATTCCTGGACTTCCTCCACTGTGTATTCAAGATGGCATGCATCCATTGATTACAAATTGAAATCAAGTTCATAATGTTTTTAAAAATAACTTTA
>VYZR01106259.1:13094-26387 GCA_013400675.1 Oxylabes madagascariensis
TCGATATATTTAGGTTTGGTTACAACACACCAAATATAATTTTAGATCATTTGGATGGAGGTGAAACTAGAATATTACCTCCAATACTTTTTTAAAGACTGGATTCCTTTCAATTCTATGTTGAATTTACTCACTTCAGGCCAACTCATGAAAACCTTATTTGTGGCCAGATTTTATCCATTTCCTAGCACCCAGGAAGAGTTACTCAGAGTAGTATTTAGGATGTACATTTCACTGAAAAAAAATAATGGAAATGATGGCCAGACAGTAGGATTTGCCACCTTGCTTTCTAATCCAGGGGTATTTTTGTGTTTTGTATCTGGTAGACAGCTGTTACTAAAGAGCTACCAACATTCAGGTAACTAACTACCAGCTACCAGTATTCACAGCTATCATAGACACCGGGTTTCAGTTTTCTCAGAAAATCAACAGGAGTTTTATCACTGCTTTCACTAAAACAGGCTCAGACACACAGGTGAAGCTCCTGTCAATTTCATTGCCACTGATATTTTACTCATTACATTAGGTCAGTATAAATAAAAAAGTCTTTTGGACTTTGCTTGAAGCGGTAATGCACTGCAGAAAAATCTTACTTTCAGACAAAGGCTACAAAATTAGATTTTCAATAACGAGTATCAAACCTTTGCCCTGACTATATTTTGCATCTGTATATTCTCACTGCTTCTCTTCTAGTGTGAGCACTGGAGCTAGAAGACCAGCACTCCAGTTATCCTTTTCTTTCACCACCATATATCTGAGATACCTCCACAAAAGTGAACTGTATGGCAGGACATTCACATTGAGGTGACTACGAGGTGGACTTAGCACTCCAGTTTAATTTTCTTACCCACTATCAGAAATGCACTTGGCAGCACCTGATATAAAACAAGAGACTAAAGATAAGAGGATCTTCCTCTGTTAGAACTTCTACATGCCCAGCATACTATGCTGAAAAATACTTGAAATTAGAAACTGTTAAATGTTACTGTTCCTTGCTATTGCTTCCAATAATATAGCAGAGCTGCCATCTTCTTTCGTAAGAATTACTTTTTTCACAGATCTTTAAATGTTTTTGAAAGGGGCAAGGCAAAGAGTTTTTTATATAACAATGTGTAAATAAATGGTTGTATTAATTTTCTTAAGGAAAAAGGGATGAATCTATTAACAATACATTAGTTGATTAGTATTCAGGATCATTTTTAAGTTAGACTTAAACATATTTGATCCTTTCCCCTAGTCAGAAAAGGACACATTAATACCTGGATGTGCCTGATGTGCCTGGTTTATTTGAATTCTATCCTTTTAGAGGGCTAAATCATTTTCTCACTTCTCCCTGAAAATGCCAGTATTTTATTTCTCTCAGTGTGGAGTGTCCATGGGTCAGAGACACAATGGACTGCAAGAGAATAAGAGAAGATGTACTTTCGGAGAGGTAAGGATGAAGCTTATTTTTTCGTAGATTCATATGGAAACCACAGAGATGGCGTAAGTTTCACTGTGTCTCCTGTAGCAGTTGCTTTTTTCACCATGAGTTTAAAAAAGATCCTGAAACACACTGATCTTAGCTTTTGTACTGTAGTGGGTATTTTAAGGCAGCAGGATATTTGCTCCTAAAGAAACCAACTTTTCCTGCAAGTCTTCCTACAACATTCATGACTCCAACTAGCCTGCTTTTTTTTCTCAGTAGAGCTGCATTGAGAAATGGTAACAGAATGCATTGGTCTGAAAAACGGTGTGATCTTTTATTTTTCTCTGAACTGAAAGCAAACCTTTTCCTTTTTTGGAGAGAGAGAAATAGAACTTCAACAGGTTTAAATTATGAATGCATAAAAAAGAACAGTTTGCTGACTTTTTCTCCTGGAGAGGCTTCAAACAGTTTCTGAGTGGTGTGAATGACTAAAACTATAAGCTCTACACTGTTTTAAGTATGAACAAGGCCATTTGTGCAACATTGATATGCAAAGTAGGTGAGTAAAGTGTTTTGCCACAGAGAGGCCTAAGACTTTTATAATAGAGAGAAATAGCACCATTTTATCTGCCTTAAGCTGCTGTACTTTCATCAGAATTACTGGCTCCTACTATGAATAATATGTTTCAGCAGAGCTCTTTTTGACTTTCTGTGNTGGAAAAATGTGTTTAAAAATGTAACCCAAAGTTTTAATTTTTTGTTTCTCGGCTTAACAAGTGTTAGAATATGTCTTGCACATCTTCTCTGCTTCTTTTTTTTTTTGCAAAAAGTAATCTATGTCTTGTGATAGTTCTCAGTGTCCATAAAATTATGTCTCCTGCCTCCTTTTAAAAGTCTCTGTATATCAATTTCTTTAATTGCTTGAAAGTATGACCAAATGGCTCTGTAAGACCAAAACTGATTTAGTAACTTTGTGCTGTACTCATTTCAAAACCCAGTGATGGCAACAGTACCAGTGAGCCTTTACAATGCACATGGCTAAGCTACTATAAAGGCACCAGAGCTGATCTTCCTAAATAGATTTTAAAATGACATTGAGATATTTTAAGCAGAGATTATTTAATTTTTTTCCCTGTGAGTTTTACAGTTAGGTAATTCAGGAGCTGATTTGTTACACCAGATAGCATGGGTGCATCTTTCCTCTTAGCCTTCAGAAGTCTGATGAGTACTGGAAGCAGGGTGTCTCTTGAGTATTAGAGAGGTAATCTGAAGCAGCTCTTCTCCTTCAAGGACATCCTGTTCAATCCATTATCTCCTGTCTATGTGCAGAGTCTAGTCTATCAAAATACAGTGACTGAACAAAAATTTTATTTCAAATAAATGAGTGCATTGGTTTAATAAAAGATTTCTACTGCATGGTGTAATAGTTCTCTAAATGAACACTGAAATCCTAAAATACCGAAACTCTTCATATGTCCAAGTTAAATCTTTGTTACTTCTTTCAGGATGGCTTTCCTGAAGCAAACCTAGTTTGTTCTATGTATTAAAGTAAAAGTGTACTGAGCTCTGAGTACTAACTGGCACTTAATTTTTAAGTAACCTGCTTTTACTGTTATAAATGTCTGGCATTGAGAATACATATTAAGAATACTTGACAATTTACTAATTTATGATCTTTTTACTTGTATTTTAATATTTCTGGCAAGCCAGCCTGTGTTGATGTATTAGACAAACATTCAAAATACAGACTTGAGATCTTGAAAGCTTCTTTTTTTCAACTTTCATCTGAACACTGAATATTTTTGACCTATTTTAAATTTTAATTTTAAAAAACAGACTGGGTACCTGTGAATTGAACTCATATGTTACATGCAAGTGCCCTTTTACTGATGATTCACTGCTCACAATTTCTTGGATTTGACTTCTGTTGGATTAATTCATGACTAGGATTTGCCTGTGATTTCCTGCTTTTATCATTTTTTAGAGCACTCCCTGCTTTTTCCCTACATTCCCACACAGTCTGGTTGTTCTGAGGCTCTTGGCACAGGTTACGTCACTGGCCCTAGGTCTCCTTGCCATTACCTTGCCTCCCATTTCACTTGCAATGTTTAAAAAACATTCATTGGCTATGTCTGCTCATCCTCCATCTCCTATTATATGGCTATTTTGTGACTGTATAAATCCTAAATCATTTCAAAATGCTGTTTGCGTGATTTAACAGGGATGATGAGACTTAGCGTCCACAGTACAACAGGATGGACTCAAAATAGGTCAGATTTCACATTTGCGTTTCCCAGCTTTCAGAAATTCTTCTCTGCATTATAAAGATCCCCAGTTCAGAATAAAACAATGGGCCAGAACAAAAAGACAAGCTGAACTAAATGCCATGAACAAATCGACAGCTGCCCTGATCTAGTAACTTGTTAGGGCACATGTTCAAGTCAGGAGGCAAAGGTTAGGACCAAATCCACTCCTTTCCTGGGAAAGTTTAAGCATATCCATTGAATTTCTTGTGCCTTTATTTCCATATTTGTATGTTTTCTCACCCTTGTAAATGTGTTAGCAAAGGGACGCTATGTTGTAGTCATACAACCTGCAAAAACAAGAAGTTTAGACTGAGTGAGCAGCACACATGAGTGTGAAAGTAATGTTGTAGTGGGAACCAGAACGAATGTGATCACAGACAGAAATTTGCATGAGCACAATCTGGAAAGCTTTTCTCCCAGCACACTGCCTGCAGCAGTCTCAGATCACAGAAGTCTATAATACATCTAGTAACATTAATGATACATTTTGCTGCATGGTTCGTCCCCGATGATCCTGAAGTGCTTTACAGGTCCGTCACATAAAATTTTCTTGGTCCATCACTGGGACAGCCACACACGTGCTGGGGGCCTCCCCTGCCCAGCATGAGTGTAGGGAGGTCTCAGGTTATGATGCCAGGAGAAGAGGTCCTCCACTCTCCACAGTCCCAAAGCAGGGATATTTGCTTTGGTAGAAGAAGCAGTTTTCAACCTCAAAGGCACATCACCTGGCAGCCAGAGTTACAACTTTCTGTTACTCATGCGATTTGTTCTACTTTAGATTTTGCCATGATAGAGTGGGGAAATCTCTCTTCTGTGCTCTGTCTCTATTGTCTTTCTGCAGCTCCTGCTACTGGCAGCTGTTGACAGTACTGTCTTACCATACCATCCTCCATACATCACGTTATTGCCATACCCTCACTTCACAAGGAAGACATTGTTTGTCTAAGCTAGAAGTTGAAGCCATTGCATTAGGGGTGCAAGCTCATGCAAGCATTGCTTCCCCTTCTCTGATTCCCATGGGTTTGTTGGTAGCTGCCTTGACATTAGTTTGTTTTGTTGCTTATAAAACACCGGAGGCCCAGAAGGAAGAAATACATTTCTCAGATGTAAGAGTTATCTCGTTGCAACAAAGTTCAGTCCTACTCCCACACATACCCAACCATTCTGCAGCAAGACCCAGATACATGCAAATGTAGAGCCTTTTGTAACTGAACCAAATTACCACAGCTCCAGAGCTGGATCTGTTAAGGTTCAAAGCAGGAGGTGTTAAAGGATATTAAATAATAGAAAGGAAACACAGACAAGAAGTTATTGCCAAAGGAATGGTATTACTAGGAACTGGTGGGGAAGTCAAGCTAAAAAGGCAAACAACAGGTCTAGGGACCTAAGGGGTTTATTCTTTATTTATGGGATGTCTTTGAAGGAAAGGACCCTGGACTGCCTTCTCACTACTACTAGTTCTTACTATAAAAGATTAATGAATGAAGAACAAAGAGGAATAAATAGAGTTGCGAGGGAAGAGATCCAGAAGTGAACTTTAAAATGCATCTCTCATCCCTTCAACAAGGTAAATGCTTTGACGACTCTAACAGCGTGCTTTGGTCTGCATCTGAAGGTGAGGATGCCTGAAATGAGAGTAATATGCAAGAGAAGCCACCAGCTGTGCGCCATGTTAAGGGACATTTCTCCTGGGTACGGCCACAAGGAATGTGGTTAATGGGTCTTGACTGGAGAGCCGTAGCTCATAAATGTGCTTCTCATCTGTACTCCTTGATCAGGGTGCTACAGTGTACCGAGATGTTGATTCAGGACTCGTTTTCATTGTTATGGATCTTGTATAAAACTAACTGTTTAAACACTGAAAGTCTGAGTATTTCGTATTGCAGCTCAGATTAGGCAAGCCAAATGTGATTCTCTTTATGCTACAGTCCCCAGTGCAGACAAAAAGCTTTCTCAGGTTGAGATCCTGCCACTCATGTAATTATTTAGAGAAAGACAGCTCCACTACTTCAACTCCAGTACTTCACAAGAGGAATGGGAACATTAGGAAAAGTTTTTTCTTTGATGTAGAATATGCTGCCACTTTTTTGTTATTAAAATAGGAGCTAACTTTAAATAAATAAAATTTTGCCTGGAGGCTTCTGAAAACTAATGTTGTGTTTTGACAGTGTCATTTTTCTGATTCCTGAAAGCATTATGTGAGTTAGCTCAGGACTTCAGCATGATTTTTCTTCTATGCTATATACAGTGAATTAGTTTTTCAGCTCTGGATTTTATTTGATTTCTCTCTCATACACAGGCAGAGTCACATCACTATGCAACTTTCCTACTTGACAGGCACTCCCCAAAGTTGGATTTTCCCCTTTTTAATGAACAGGTGGATCAACTCCCTGTAAAGAAAGCAAAAAAGAGGGTATAGCAAAGTGGAGGCAGATACCACTATTTCTTATTGGAAAAAATGGATGGAAATCAATCATCTTTAAAAACAAACTAAGGAAATTAGGAAAGGTCACCAAAACCCCCACAAGACAGAATTTTTGTTTAAAAAACCCCACACTTTCACATGCAAATTACATGTAATGCTTTTTCAATTGGGTTCATAGATTTATATTCCCTGAATTTCTGCTTTTCTTTAAAGGATATTGATGTAAGAGTGACAGAGGATTTTGAGGACAAGCAGATAGTTTTTAAATAACAGCTGATTTGAGACCTCTTTGATGACAATTTATGGCCCCCTTCAAAAAAAAAGTAAAAAGTCATTTAGGTGTATGCTCAACTAGAAAACTCAGGTAATGTGTGCTTAGTGGAAGAAAAAGGATTGCGAACAGCACCATGTGTCTTACAGCATAAAGTGCAACCCTAAAACTGCACCTTGCTGAGCATTCTTAATGTGCTGTGAGCAATCCCATACACTGTATTTCAAACACTGAGTGCCCACCCTAGTAGGTGCATATATCAGAGGTGGCCACATTTTTTGCTACATTATTTCAAGAGACAAAAAGAGCTGGCCAAAGGACTTCAATTCCACCTTACAACTGTCAGACTATTTTATTTTCTATTTGAATGAAAGTAATACACTTTAAATGGTTTGGGGGGGTGGTTTTTTTTGGTGGGGTGATTGGTTCTTTTTGGTTGGTTTGGGGTTTTTTTTGGTCATGGTTGTATTCTTCCCCACCAAAAAAGTATTTCGTTTCTGTTGAAAAGGTCAGATTTTCTGTTCAGATTTGTTTTTCCCTGGAATTACCCTAAAGCATTGAACCATGGAAGTTCTTCTGTTGCAGAATTTGTTGCAATTTACATCTTTTAAAATGTTTAGTTGGAATGCCTAATTCTATTTGAAAGATTTTTTAACATACTTAGAGACACATTATTTCAAGAAAAAAAAAAAATCTGTCTTGTGTAAAGAGTTCAGAGATGCGAGCAGAGTCCTCAGAAATAAGAACTCTTACTCTGATGATGACATTGAGTCTTGCAACAGCTACGACATATATTTATGATCTTTTCTGTCGTGTAAAATGAGGACAACAGTAATGAGTATGGATTAGATTGTTCTGAAGATTCTCTTGTAGGCAGTGACAGGTATACAGTGAGATATCCTGATAACGGCACACATCATGGGAAAGGAGAACATTCCCAATGCTCTTTATGCCTGTGGTTCACAGGGTAATTTTGAGTCCTGAGTTGTGACAGAGATTTTTTTAAAATTCAACACTGAGAGTTTTTCACTTGCTTTCTGGTCCACATAGCAGACTTCAGGATGGGTAGGGATGCTATTGCAGGTGCAGGTGCTATTGCCCAGGAGCCCAGAGCATAGCCTAGGTTTGTCTCCTATACAGCTGCAGTGTTACTGTTCAGATTCTGCCTGGATTCTTCCGTCTCTGCACTACAAAGCAGTATGTAGCATGGGCATACTTGGTCTTTTGGGGCTACTCCTTCATTGTCATGGTTTTCTCTGAAAACTAGAAAGCTGTGGGTTTAATACTACTGAGATTTTTAGACTACTGCTTCTCCACAGAAGCTGGGGAGTTAAGAACTGCAAATGGCAGGAAGACTGAAAAAACTGCTTGTTCTGTCCTATCACCAGACATTGTATGCCTTTGATCTTCTTCCTCTGTTACCACTGTGTTTCTTTTCTCTCCTTTCTTTCCCCCTCTTTGGGTTACTACTCCTCTTTTTTGATTTTATTTTCTTCTGTCTCTCCCTGGTACTGTTTTAAAATGTTCCAGTGAATGTTCAACAAAAGGAAAGATCCATGTTAGCTCTTTTGTATTCATGACTAAGAACCTTAGAAATCCAAGTTACGATGAAGATCATAAATGTAAGTGAGACCGCACACAGAAAAAAAATGCTGAAACTTGCACCTGGTCCCATTGGCATCAGATATATTTAGAAATAGAAACTGTAAAGTTTCATAGATCCAAGGCAAGGTGAGAGCAAGCCTTACATTGTACCCAGGTGTCAGCTGCATCTCAACAATGTGACTCGGTAGTGAAATACCATCTGTTGCCTTCGCCAAGCCCCACATACATCTTTCAAAATGACCAAAGTGACTGGGAACTCTTCAATTGTCTCCAACTCTACAATTTGTATTTTGACTGAGTGGAATTTGTGCTCTCAAGTCATGTAAGGACCTTCAACAAAAAGTTTCTTGGGAAGGTAGCATTTTATGGTCTGGTAGCTTGAACCAAGATTTCCAAAGTTTAGCAAAGCAGACTACATAAATAAATTATGCAGTCAATCTACTGCAAAAGGTGTTAGAAAAATCCCCACTCTTCCTTGTCTCTTTTACCCATGTGATGTGAGGCTTTAAAGGAGGTGCACCAAGAGTGCCACCTGAACGCTGAAGCCCAACGCCTCTCCTAAAAGTCTGCAACCTTTGCATGGCTGCTCCAAGAGGAGCTGATTTCTTCAGTGGTGAAACTCCAGACCAGGTTTCACAGAGAGGTGGCTGTTGCCCCAAGTGTGTCAGCGCCTAAGAGCAATCCGCACGCTGTTTTCAAGAACACGCTTGGATTTTCGGTCAGCCGTGCAGCGGTCAGGCCGCGGGAGCGGGGCTGTAGCTCCCGTCCGACTGAAGGAGCTGTTCCCTTCTGCTCTGCCCGCTCTGCCCTGCTCTTCTGGCTGCCTGGCCCACTTTCAGAGCACCAGCCAGCCAGTACTCCGCACCTGTGTTTCAGCCTAAGGTCACAGGCAGCTCCTAAGCGCGTTGCAGGTAACGCGCTTTACAACTCACAAAGCCCGCTCGGAAGCCTTTGTCACCGTTACCAGGCAGAGGTGTCCCTGTCGCCGCAGCGGACACCAGCTGCTGGTGCTGACCGCATTGTTTAATCTCACACTCTCCCTCGAAATGGAAAGGCGAGTCCGAGCACGCCGCAAAGCATCCCTCGGCAGCCTCCGAAGGGGCACAGAAAAGTGGCTTTCATCTCCCCGCTTCCCCTCCCTCGTCCCTTCCCCGCTCCCGCGCGGGCCGCGGCCCCGCCGCCATTCCGCGGGCAATGCTGCCNGCAGCTGCGCAGAGCCGGGCACGGCAGCCACAATTACTAATTAACGGTAGCGAGTGTGGTTCCTGATTGATGCGTGAGGTGCCATGGACAGCAAACACACACACACAGACACACCCCCCTTACCACACCATTTGCTGCTTTGCCAACTTAAGGGTTTATTTTAGTCAGTTTTGTGTTTACCTTTCGGACCTAGAACTATAAATACAAGAATGACATTCACAGCAAATACGGAGATACAAGTATAATGTATCAACCAGGAGGGAGAGAGAATGAGGCTGCAGCTTGAACTGGTGCCAAAGGGAGAGTTAAAAGGCAGGAAGAGAAGTCTGCTCTGCTTTAGACATTTCAAACCCCTTCTGTCGGCTGCTTTCTCATGCTGCAGTTCTTCCATATGCTCCCTACACCCACCAACACACCCACCTACACACACTCACAATTTACCAACATACTTCATGTCTTTGCTGAATTAAATTCCACACCATCATTCAAATAAAATAAAATAAACAGCTGTTTTCTTTCCACCAAAACTTAATGTTTTCTGACTTGCCGCTTGCGAAGCATTGAAAGAAGCAGGCTGCTGGAGATGCTTTTGTACTGGCACATCGTGATGCTGCACGCAGGGCCTGGGCTGGACCTGGACACCCATCTGTGCCCTTAGAACCACTACACTTAGGAAGTCCTTCCTCTTCCCCGGAGGAAGGACTTAGAAGCTATGCAAACAAGAGTAGACTGTCCTAGTGGCCATTGGGATTCCAGAATATGCTTCGTTTGAGTTTTCAGGCCTGTTAAATAGAATTTTCAAAGCAGCACGGACAGGCAGGGCACTGCAGAACCACATCACAGGTATTTATTTCACAGCCTCCCTTGCTGTGGGAGAAGTACATCTCCAAGAAGTGTAGACACCAGAGACTGTACCTGGCATTTACCCTACCTGAGTCAGCTCCCAACTGAATTTCCAGCTGAAATTTGAAAGCCTAGCATGCAAAAAAACAGTAGGAAGGCAGGGCCTAGAAAGAGTAATCAACAGGATCCTGTTGGCAGACATTCCTGTGGTTTGTCAGCCATGGACCATTGTACATCTTTGGAGGCCAAAAGAGTTGAAAGCAAGACAACCAGCTCAAATGACCACCTCAATATGAGTATGACTCTGCTGTACCACTCCTTTCTGACTGTTTCAACATAGTAGTCCTAACAGCTCTGGCAGGAACTGCTCTGTCAGATCATCAATTGCGTTGGTCACAGCTGCAGGAGCAAGGTTGCTGTGCCATATAGGTGGAAAGCAGATAAGCACGAGAAGAACTGTGTTCATAGGAAAACCTGAAAACTTCTAGCCATGGTTGGTATTGAAAGACTATTTCCTTTTTTTTTTTTTTTTTTTTTCTGTTTTGAAAATGGTTTTTAAGCGTATTTCAACATCTGGGCTCCCTTTCAGGAATGGCTGATTATACAAGGAACAAAAAAACCCCCAACAATTTTTCTTTGCTTGTTCTCTCAGTCTCTTCTATTTCAGGTACAATCTCTTCAGTACAAAAAAAAAAAAAAACAACTCTGTACACATGTTAATGTTTCTGAGCTATTTTGTATTAAACTGTCAGTGTTACTCCTATTTTCTTATGAAAGCTTCCTTTTCCTTAAGAGTTACTGCATTGACATTGAGATAACCTTTTTTTAATACTGATTTAACTGTAAGAATTCATTCCCTGAAATACATTAAAATTGCTATCAAAATATGCTTTCCTGGTATTAATGAGATGTTTAGATGTATGCTTATACATTTTGATCAAGTGGGGCCAAAGTGAATGCCAGTAAGCAGCATAGCTTGCATCAGCACAGAAAAAAAGGGGTCCAAGAGATCAGGAGTATTTTCAAAGAGGCTACATCTAGTATTTTTTTTTTAGGATACTGGATATTTAAAGCATCTCTTTCTGGAGCTAGGAGCCGAGAAGATAGTTAGATAAATTCTGGCTCTCCAAAGCAAGGGATCATTCCACCTCTTTGGAGGGCAGAGAGGTTTGAACTGGCTCCAAAGCTGGAGGAGAGCAGTAGTGAAACCTACTGGTTTACTGGTTATGGATAGCTTAAAGAAGGGAATGTACCAGGGAGAAAAAGAAAAATGAAGTTGTGGGAAAAAGAGTAACAGCCAAGGTAACCTAAATTAAAAAGGAGCAACAAAAGAAAAAATGAAAATGCAGGAATATACTTTTTTTCTCTTGTCGAAGCCACTACTCTTCCTCAACTTATAGATGGGGTCAGGCAATGAGTGCGAAGTATGAGAGACTGTACTACAATTTGAAATTAAAAGAGCTACATTTTAAAATCATTTTTTTCACTCTTTCATTTTGTTCTGTTTTCTAGTGGTACCAGCTGTATTCGCAATTTGTGAGTACATAGGTTCACCATGGCTACTGTACTGCATCTCAGAGATACTGAGAGTTACTTTATTGTTGTTAGTATAGTCAATTATAGCTGCCTTTTTGACTTTGTGGCTAAAAGAGTGATCATAATACACCAGTGTTTGGGCTGCTGCCAAATCCTCCTTGCACAGCATCAAGGCTTTTACTTTTTCCCAAATCTGTCCCCCAGCAAGAGGGCAGAGCATGGGCAGGAAGCTGGGAGGGAGCACAGGGGGGACAGCTGACCTGAAGTGGCCAAAGCAGGTCGGTACGATATGGTGCTGTGCTCAGCAGTAAGAGCTGAGGTAAAAGGCAAAGAAGGGGAGATTGTTCGAAGGAAGCCACTGTTTTGGCATCAGTCTTCTTGCGGGAGGTGGTGAGGGATTGCCTTTGCATCACTTGACATCACATCTTTTTTCTTCACCTATTAAATGGTTTTTGCTTTGACCCACAAGTTTTCTCACTTTCGTTGTTTCTGTTTTCTCTGCCATCTCACTGGGGAGAGGGGAAAAACAAG
The DNA here is from genome assembly GCA_013400675.1 of Oxylabes madagascariensis. NCBI lineage: Eukaryota > Metazoa > Chordata > Aves > Passeriformes > Timaliidae > Oxylabes > Oxylabes madagascariensis. The sequence goes on from VYZR01106259.1 coordinate 25,223, forward strand.
TGAGCAGCTGTGTGGGTGCTTGGCTGTTGGCCGGGGTCAACCCACTACAGCAACACTAACAAAATTTCATAAAGTCAGTCAAAAGGCCTTGAAATTACTAAAANTCCACTGACTTCCTGCTTTCCTAAAAAAGCTTTCTGTTCTCTTTTCAAATTAAGAAATGTTCCAGACTCCCTTCTCTTCATTATTTATCAAATAACATTTTGCATTTCTAATTCTTTTTTTCTTTCTTTCTTTCTNGGGGTCAACCCACTACAGCAACACTAACAAAATTTCATAAAGTCAGTCAAAAGGCCTTGAAATTACTAAAATTCCTCCTTTACGCAACATATTCTGACAATCAAACAAGCTGAAATATCGTCAGACCCTTCAGTTATCTTTCAGATTTGGTTCTATTATCCCTCATATAGACCAGGCTGTTGTGGCAGGCAGGGGAACTTTTNACATTTTCTTTAGCCATCTGTCTACATTTTCCTTAGCCATTCGAGTTTTCACTCATGGGTGGTTAAAAGAAGTTCTAGTCTCACATACATTTGGGTGGGGCCTGATAGCTACCCTGTTCTTCCATGACTTGTCTTTGCAAAACCTGCCTTGTGATAAAGAAGTTTTATCTAATGTGATATTAAACCCTTTTGTCCATAACGTGAGTAAGGAAATTCCTACTTAAAGCATCAGTGAATGGTAACTGTCTCTTTCTGATCAATGCTAATCTCTGATCCTGAACCCTGACCTGTAAGACACAGTCAACAAGCGTGTTGGGGAGCTACAGATAACAGTTCCAGTTTGAATAAAGAGGCAGAGCAAAATAAGCAAGTGCTTATTACCCCTCCATAGGCCATTGGTAATAGATTTGCACAAAAAGAGGGGAAATTTCTACCTCTTGGTGATACTGTCTGACATAAGTGCTTTCATTGCTGAAAAAGATGCTGTGAAAAGAACAGTAAGCAGGAGAAAATATTTTCAGTCATACTGAGTGTTCAGGTTTGATGAATCTTCCTGTGACTGTGGAGTTCAACATTACAATTGTGCTACTCCCAGGTTTTTAATATAGAGATTACTATGAAAACACTACCATCAAAACAAACAAACTCTAACATAGCATCATTTTTCAAGTTCCAGTACAGCAGCGTTTCCTTTTCCTTTATGACAGAGAACTCTGAGTGCT
>VYZR01106261.1:0-17458 GCA_013400675.1 Oxylabes madagascariensis
CTGGTAAATTCCAGATGCACAAACTCCTTTACCAATTATTTAGATGTCTACTACGTAAATCAGCAGGCAACATGAACTCCTAGTGATTTCTGTCCCATTTGGGATACATTATAGAGTATAATTCTTCACATTAGGAATGTCTAGGGCTAAACTTTACATTTCTGCAAGGCTGGCTGATTGTTCCAAAATTTTTTGAGCACTAAAAGTTGCAACCCAGACCCACAAATAGCTAATTTTTGTATCTACAGTGGGAAAGTGTTACCACCACCAATTGATACTTACTGAACAGGTACTGATTATCACCCACCACCAGAGGAGAACAGGAGTAACAGAGGTGCACATGCATGTTAGCCTCTTTAGCTTGTTATACACAATACAAGGAACAATATCCTCTCTAGCTATTAACGACACAATTCTCAGTCTACTGGTAAACTCAGCAGTGTAACAGACTAGTGCTGAGTGGAGAACTTATTTGAATTATATGCAATGTTGAAAAGAAAAAAACCAAAACCAAGGAAAAATTGGTTATCTTTAAAAATAAAACTAAAGCTGATTTGATTTGTAAAATAATGGAAACAGTCAAGTTTGAAAATCAAAGACAGTAAATATGGAATTTATTATTTTCAGCATGAATGAAATAGTTACAATGGACATCTAATATTTGATGAAACCTGCATCCAGATAAAGCTCTACTGGACTTATTTATGATTTTATAGAAGGATCTGAAAATCCCCAAATCTCCAGACTCAATTTCTAGTCTGTCCCACTGTTGGAAGCTGATAGGTGGGTATTGAGGGAACATGAAAATCCCCTACCTGCTCGGCCAGCTTCCCCAGCCTGTGAGGCTATAGCAGCAGGAATAGCAGGGATGAGGGAGAGAAGGAAAGAAGGTAACACAAGACGAAAATAATAATAAAAAATGGGAATGAAGGGTGGGAGAAAAAAAAAAGAGGAGAATGCAAAAAGCAGGGAGTAAAATAAAAAGAAAAACAATGTCAAATACAGGAATTTTACAAATTAACCATTATACCATTAAAGGTTAAAAAAAGTAAAAAATGAGGTGTCAACATTTTAGTAGAGCAACAGAAGAGACAGCTGTAGACTGCTAACCTTGGACAAACAGACTTAAATGGTTTTAGGACACTACAGACAATGTTGTTAGTGGAAAAACACGTGTCTAGCATACTGATTTTTTTTTTCTGTTGTTGTTGTTGTTGTTATTGTTGTTGTTTTTGTTTTTGAAGTCATTAAACAAAATGGCCCTCCTATTTTAATGCACTTTATTCCATTGAGAATTCCAGGTCTGCTGTTTTACTAGTAACAGAAATTTAGTCATCTAAAGTAACATCATCTGGAAATCAAAAGTAAGCTCACTTTTTGGAAAAAGAAAAGATTAATATACAACAGAGAAAGATACTTACACCTTCTTGTATACAGATTAATCTGATCCTAAAGTGAAATAAAATCAAGGCTTGGTGCATAATCTAACTACTGGAAGATAATAAATAAATGGAGTAACTTCAGAGCCCAATAAGTCTTCATTCCTATTTGTTATGGCAAACAGTGTAATACATATAAAGAACAGTAAAATTAAAAGCTGGTAAAAACCCATCAGCTCTCCACCATGACTGATAACTCAGCAAAGAGACAAAAAATCCTCAGTGGTGACTAGTCCTAAGGCACTACGATCACGTGGAGTATCTAACACCAGATGGCTGCTGTGGGATTTGCCCTACAACTTGTGAAAACAAACAGCTCTGAGAGCCCTGGCATCCCACATTCCTCTCACAAGACTTCTGAATGCCAGCAGAGTTAAAGACTGCAGGAAGCTGCCACAGCAGCACCTCAAGACAGGTTTATTTTTGATGCAAAGGAAGATGAAACATTTAACAAAAATAGGATGGATCTCCTTATTGCATTGATGCCCCAAAACGGTATTACTAATAATCCAGGCTGAACACTGCAGTGTAACTGCAAGAGAGCAGGAGCATTACTGAAATCCAGCAGTTACATAATTCACTGCCTGTGACTATACTGCAGGTCCAGAAAGGGCTTTGAGAGTATCAGAGCTTCATATGGCTTTTAACTACAGCACCGTTTGAGAAACAGCAGCTGAATTATCAGCAACATCCTTCTGTGGCCAGGTGCAGCTGGACTATTCTGAAAAGTATTTCAAAGGAAGCAGAGTTTAAGCCAAGACCAGAATGACTGACTCAATTTGCCTGTGCACATTTATTTTGAGAGACAGAGATAAAGAGCATCTGTTATGCTGGTAACAGGGTACAAACAACACAATTTCTGGAGTATCTGATATTTACTTAGGACATGCCTGGTAGTGTTCAAGAAAACAAAATGGGACATACAGAATTTTCTGTCTGAAAATGGGTATGTCATAAGTCACACCTCTTGGACTAAATAAATCTCTGGCCATGCACAGGCTTCCACTGGTCCAAGTAAATCTGAGCAATATGCCAGGCTTTTATTCTCTGATTTCAGGTCAAAACTGCTTGAAGGACCACCCCAAGTCAGCTGTAGGGCTGACCATATGCCAGGACTCAGTGCCTACCTAATTTCCACTCAAGTCAAAGGCCAAGCTGCATACTCTCCCCTACTTCCCTCTCCAGAGATAAAAACCTGGAACTAGAAATCTGGAACTATCAGAAATCCGAAGAATTTAAAAATAACTGTTTTTTTTGGTTTTATTTAACTACCTAAGGACGTGGCTTCAGTGTTTACTCTGAATCTGCTTCTGTTCCAGCGATGCTGAGAAAAGGAATTTTTGGTGTGCACTTGGCAATGTCACCTACACAAGCACAGCGGCTGGAGCTGTGAAAAGAACTTCATGGCATGACTCATAGCAAAGGTGGGAAAACAGAATCTGAGGGAGCTCACCCAGAGCTGTAGTACATTGCTAAGTGTGAATCATACCTCTGACACAGTGCACGGTCTCCTGTGGCACTCTTTGCAGACCTGCCTTTTATTACCTTTAATATGGAAGATCCTCAGAGAGTGTGATCTGTCACTAAGTAAAAAGAAATATTAACTTTATGCCCTAAACTGAGCAACAAAGATTCCTTTGCTAGACTGTGAGGAAAGGGTTCACTTCATGTAACTTCAGCCATTAAAGAAGAAAGCGTGCAGTAGGAAGGATCTCCTGATGGTGATGGATCCCATGCCCAGACGGGTGCCTGAGATGTCTCTTGAAGTATTTCTGTGATTCCACTGACTATTGATGGATATGGGATAACTCACTTAACCTTGCAGTCTCAGTTAGAGGAGCTAGAAAAGAAGCAAGATGAAGCCTGCTCTCCTTAGCTTGGGCAGATTTGTTAGTACATTTTCAGGGTTAACTAAGGAAAATTAACAACTTCTAGAAGTTTTCCCTCAACTGAAATTGAGTAGCAGTTGAATAAAATGAAAATATTTATTCCAAGTGTTTAAATGGAAATCAGCTAAAATCCTAGAGAACCATCTGTGCTGTTGTAAGAAACCGGCTACTTTTCATATCTATTTTTCTCTCTCTCTTGAGAATGCTAAGATGCTAGTTAATGAGAACTAAAATATGCTAGATGCAATCTTTTCATCTCACTAATCCCTGGACAATTATCTGTGACTATGCAGCCATAGAAGGTCAGATATTAACAGTATTTAAGTGCCTAAAGATGGAAGGAATTACTTATTTTCAAAAGCACATCTCTAGAAATCTAGTTCAAAATGACTACATCAAAGGAAACATACTAAATTTGCTCTCAGTTTAAAAGGAAATGAATACAAATGACAACGCATTAGTCTGTCAGTGATCACAACCCGGAAATTAAGATAATTTGGTAGACTAAGACTCTTTTGTATCAAAGGGATTATCACAATGATTTCCTTTTCAAGGTAATCTTTAATAAAACGTTAAATTCTGCTATACACACACACACACACACAAATACACTTTCCTCCTCTTCTTTTTGGAGAGGTGAACTGTAAAAGCTTTCTGGGAAAATCAGGATACCTTTCCCTTTAACATCTGAGTCTTGGATTTGTCCAAAAAATTGGAAATCAAGAAGGTATCAAAGATAATATATCCAAGTTGTATTAGAGGTAGCCCACAGAGAAGAAACCTGGATAGGCTTTTTTCGCTGGTAAGGGTCAGTAGCTGAATACTGAGATATGTTTAGAAAGGTGATTAGTAGATACATATTTTAGAAACACTGCAGAACAGGCTGGATCACCATTATCCCTGTGGAAGATGCTGTTCCAGGAACCACGTGCTGATCTCATAGGTGACATAACTTGGAAGAAAAAAAGCAAAGGCAGATGCTATTGACTCAGATATCTTGAGAAGTAGTTTTATGCAGTGTGAAGAATCCAGAAATCATTACTCATTTCAGGAACACATTGGAGACAATACTAATTGCAGGAATATTGTAGATGAAGGATTAAAATTCAATTTGTTCTTCAGCTGAGAAAACAGAATAGCCCACAAGCTATTCTGGAATACCACTAGCCATAAACTTCCAGAAAGTTTGGAAAGAGCATTCAATCTAATTCAGTATCCAGTCCCTGGCAATGTCTACTGCCAGATGCTTCAAAACACGCAAGTCTCTATCTTTATATTCTCCACCAAATGACATGTTTTGTGGTGATGCCTGCAAGTAAAACCTTTAGTAATTTTTCAAACACCTCTAAAACTTGCCAAACAAGCCTCAGCTCAAATGCTTCAAAAACAATTCCGCTTGGGAGGATAATGTTGCTACATATAGCCTGTCCTCAAGTGGCTTTTCTCCATTCCAGCCACACCACTCTTTTCACAGTCCGTAGGACAAACTAAAAGCCAAGCACTGAGATGCCACATCTTAGTAGAACTCAACAAAGCCTGACATTAAGCTACACAATCAGCCAGGCTGTTTAACCATCTCACTCAAGATTCTCATTCTGTGCTGTTCCTACATCCATAGGCACTATCATTAAAAATAATTCCCTCGGAGATTTGGCCACTTTTACAGTTTGATTCAACAACTCTTTCAAGAACTTCTGTAAAGAACCATCTAAGAAGCAATCTTCAGTTAAGGACACAAATCAAAAGGCAGATATACATAGTCAAGCCATAATCCAGCCCAATTCCGTGCTGATTAGGACTTCCAGTTTCTCTGAGTGTAGTCACCTTTCTTGCATGTTTGCAGTGGATTGACCCAGTCAGCAAGTCAGGACCCACCCAGCTCCTTGTGGGACAGGGAAAGCATAGAAAGAGCAAAAGTGAGAAAATCCACAGGTCAAGATGAAGACAGTTTAATGAGTGAAGGAAAGAGAAAAACCCAAGTGGTGCAAAAGCAATCACTCATCACCCCCCTTGAGCAGAATGATGCCCAGCCAGTCTCTGAGCAATCACTACTTTGGAAGACCAACCATCCTTCTTCTTTAATGCTGAGCATGACATTATGTGGTGTGGGATATCCCAGGTCAGCTGGGGACAGATTTCCTGGCTGTGCCCCTTGCCAGCTTCTTTCTCCTCCAGCCTGCTTGCTGGAGGGCAGTGGGGTGATTGTGCAGGGGGCACAGAGAGAAATGGGGACAGCCCTGAAGCTGTGCAGGACTGATCAGCAAGAGCCCAGCCACTGGTGTGCTCCCAGCACCGTTCAGTCACAAATCAAAAACACAGCTCCACACAGGCTGCTATGAAAATCGTTAAATCCCAGGCAGAACAAGCACAGTGTTAATTCCAGCAGGCCACACTTTGGTATTGCACCTGGATTACTGCTGCTTAGTGTTATCCCCTGATTTTATTACTTGTCCTGAATTAAGGACTTATAAGTGAAGCAACCAGCATGAACTGTCCAGAGATCAGTGCACATCTAAAATGGAGATTTTCATTAGTGGCAAGCAAACTTCTGCAGCTAAAAATTTGCCCTTGTAATCTAAAGCATCCTCGAAGGACCAGAAGCCAGAGAAGTTGAGCTGTCTTTCAGAAGCAGCTCCACCACAGCTGCAAGGGAGAGCTGACAGGGCCCATCCTGATCTCTTTCCAAGGAAGGTATGTCATCTCTTCCCTGCTTGCTCTCCTTTCTGAAACTTTTTTATTCCTGGAGAATACTTATGGTAGTAATTGCATAATGGCAAACCAAACAACTCTACCTCTGGGCAACAGAATGACTTTTAACCTTGCTCAGTTTTGCCTTGTCATATGCTTGACAATAATAATTAAAGACACCCTAAGCTGTAGGGATACTCTGCTGCCATCAGAGAGAAAACAAGAAGGTGTGGCACACCTCCTTGTATTTTTATCCTGGTAACATTGAAAAGGGCAAGAGGCTAAAGCAGGCACAGACATACTGCTCTGTGCTGAACCCATAACCTCAATTTGTCAGGTTTTTTGAGTAAAAAATATTTACATTTACAATCAGAAAAGGAATAGCAGACTCTTATTTGCAGTGTCACTGAGAAGATTTGTTCTGACTTCCACACCAAAGCAGGGACCCAAGTGACCTTCATGAGAAATCCTTCAGGTAAACCAGGGGTAATTGCCAGATTTGAAATGTGGGATGGACCGTGCAGAGTACAGGCAAGTCCTGCTGAGGACACAGTGACTTTGAAGAGGTTAGAGACATGGCACATGACCAAACGGATATGGAACTTCCTAGCCAGAGCAGCTGCCAATGCAGAAGATGGTTCTTTTAGTATTTAAAAGGTTATTAAATTAGAAAACATAGTACATCTGAGCAGGACACCTATGGTATTATTACAGGAATAATATCTGCAACTCTGAAACCAGATTTGGAAGGACAGGAAGAGATCAAGAGTCACAAAAATGAGTCAGAGATCAGCAAAGCAGGTATTAAGATTCTTTATCTATTTATCAAAATTAAGATGTGTATTAGATGCATGACAGAAAATGAGAGTCGTATTCTAGAATAAAAAGATATCTGGATCTAATGCCAGATGAATTTAAACTGGAAATAAGGTGAAATTAATTAAAAATGGAACACCCTAAAAAAGGGCAACTTTCATCACATGAAGTCATCAAAGATAAAATACTATACTCTAGATCAACCTAAAACTATTTGCTTGGTGTAGTTATCACTGGTTGAAAAACTAGATACTATTCAGAAATTCAGACCAGATAGCTACAGTGCTCCATCAGTCATTACAATCATGACTCAGTAAAGATTCCTGGAGAATGCATGTTACATCCTATATTATCCTTGGGACTTTTCTTCTGATTAGAGATCAAAACCGAAGAGATGTAGCAAAATAATTTTCTTTGCGTGCAGAAAATATCTATCTAGTTAAACAAGTAATGGTTGGAAGTATTTTATGGACAGAAGGAATCCATTTTGTAACACACTGAAGTAAACACTTGGAAACTGTAGTTTACATGACGTGATTACATACTGGCTCTGGAGTACAGACTACACGTTCTGTCACTGTCAGGTGCTTTTCTGAATTACTGTATTCATGGGCAGAATAAATGCTATGATTGCAACATGAGAGGGATGAATTGTTGACAAAGTAACAGAAATTTACTACCTGTGTATGCAAGAACATTAAGTACCACATGCATTTTTCTTAGTATATCTATGACCAAACAACCAAAGGAAATACAATGAACTCCTCTTACTGAAAACCATTTCCTTAAAACAACTTTGAGCTTAAGGAGTGAAAAATCTTACCTGCAAACATATTGCCAGGTTAACTCTACAGCCAAGTGATGTGCTGACAGCCCGTGGATGGAGACCCAGGTCTTTAAATAACTTTGAAAATGACTGAGTAAGAGCTATCCGGGGTCGTTCTTCAGCCACCACTACACATGTCCGTACACGTGAAAGGTCCAGTCCCCGTGCCTAGAAAGAAGTCAGAATGTAACAAAGGCCACAAATGGGCAGATTTAATGCAAAACAGAAGTTCTTAAGTGTATTATGCAGGTAATGTGATTCAAGAGGAACAGCAGAACAGAGGCTAAGGTATCAGTACAGTTTCCATTTTTCCTGGAGGCCGGATGGCCAGATGACACTCTAATAGCTGAAGAAGCACATACTTGCTTGTCATCTCAACATTAGCACATAGGAAATGATGGGCATGCTAATTCTGAAAGGAGGGAATGCTATTTCCCCAAATTAATTCAGACGACAGTGAATAACAGCAAACAGGAAGCAATGTCTAGACTTGGAAAAACTGATTAGGAACTTATTAAGTGAGGATGGCAAAGGCTGGAGACATCATAAATATCAGCATCTCAAGATTCAATTTATTTCAGTAGCACATGGGAAATTCCAGATGATTTCAGATATTTAACTGGCTACCTGGCTTTTAATTCTGGTGGGGAAAAGGAAGATATAGCCTCCTCTCCACGCAACAAGGACCATCTAGTTAAACAACACAGTACATTTAAGCATGTGATTATTTAACTGCAGGGATCAAAACCAAACTAGTACTTCATATAACCAGGGTATTCATAAAACACACTACACAATGTAATACTCCTTGAACCTCTTGGACATTTACACCTCTGTTTTCCAACACCTGCCTATGAACACAGGCTGCAACACACATCAGAGAGCTTAGGTAAATAAAAGCCTTTCCTTGAAGTTTAATGGCCCTGTGATCTGAAGAATGACTGGTATTGATACACAGTCTTTGGCAAGGAGTAATGTGGGTTCTGTGGAAGCTGCCTGTGCCCTCTGATGATTTTTTTCCTCCCAGCAGACATTCAGCAGAGTGCTCAAGGCTCCCAAACCCCACCGTGCAGGCGGCAGGGCGTGCAGGACAGCAGAGCCACTCACCTTCAGCGACTCTGTTTGCGAACCGAGTCCCTTAGTACAGAGCTCCATGACTGAATAGGAACAAAAAGTGTCCCTCACTTTGTACTGACTCACGGCAAGAAGCCACAGCGCAGGATTGGTCTCCAGTTCTGAGGGAGGAATCAGAATAGACTGGTGTCCTGAATAAACACTGCAAGACACAAGATTCATTAACACACACTAAACATCAGGGTCCACAGACAAGCCATGGGGTACTTGAATATACAGTTTATCACAGCACTGGTTGAGTCCTGTAAAGCCTCCACAGCTCCAGAAGTTTAACATAATGTTTAACCCTGGTTTTTTGCTGTACTTCCAGAGTCTAGGATGAATCATAAGGACTGCAGGCAGAATGTGCCCCTAAACTACTAATGTATTCAAAATTCCAGTGGACTTTGCTGTTAGGACTGTACCAAAAAGAGCAAAACAGCTCAGTTATTAATGATGTGAATAAGCAGTATAATAATATTTGGGAAAATTAAGTGTTGCTGACAAATACTTTGGATTGAGTAATTTGCATTTTAAGAAACCTTGACTAAAAGAATACTTTATTACTTAATATGGAAACAACCTGTCTCCTGCTAAAGCAGCAAGAGGTTTGCAATAATTTTCAAGGGAGTAAATTTGGCCCCAATTTAACATTCCTTGTAGCTTTAAATTTCTTCTGTGAAAGTTTTATGAACTTTTGAAATTCAAATATACTACATCTCTTGTATACTGGATACCCACTGAGCATAAATATTGCAAAAATACACTTATCAGGGCCCCTGAGGGAAACAATTATGTCAGAGCTAATTTCTCTGGTACCTAAGATTCTCCCCAAGGGAAGAATATTCCCAATTTGATGACTTTATTTCCCATGGGTTCTATGGTGTTCACTCATCTCACACAGGCAGATTTACCATCAATTTTACAGTCCTCTCACATCTCAATTTGTGATCTGTAGATATTTCAAATCGGAATGGTGACAGCATAAAGCCTCCAAATCATAGAAGTTCTGAGAAAGGACCATAAAAGCCCCCAAGATTTATGACGCATAAAAGAATTTCATTTGTGACTTGAAAACTTGAAATGCCAGCTTGGTAAAGTTGATGATTTCAAACCCAAGTGTCTGAGGTAAGACATGAAATGGAACTTTATTTCCAGGAATATGAGCATCTCTGTAACACTGGACATCAGGCACCTTTGCAGTTCTTGCAGACAGGCTGCACACACACACACATTCCCTCACTGGTGAGTGAGTGCCCCCACTTCCCCCAAACCCAGAGAAGAGTGCTTTCAAAAGCTGTGCCATGTAGAACAAGGTTTGTGTGACCTGGATGTCTTTACTTGGTGCGATAAAGGCAAAAAAGGTGAACAAGCCCATCCACAACAGCAGTTAATAATCCAAATTGTTTAGGTCTCCGCCGGAGTATGAGTCTGAGGATGCCATGGAATATGTATGAACTATAGTTCAAGCAATTTCATTTATCGCAGAGGAGGAATTTTGTCTTTGACGGCTTGTCCCCATTTGTGCCACTCTGGGTGATTGATGACCAGAGGCTCGCCATGGAGCGATGTGTTCTCGGATGGGGCTGACACGGCAGCCACGGCACGGGGCAGGAAAATGAACCATTACCCTTTCATGGAATCAGAATAAAGTATCATTGAACCTTGAGCATGTGCTGCATAAACATGTGAAAAGAAATCTTGGCAGCATTACCCACATCTGAAAGGGGAATGCCCTGAGCTCAAGTGAGAGCTCAAACCAGCCGGGGAGTAGTACCAATTTCTACTATAAATATTACCTCACTCTTTCATTCTTAGCAAATTCAATTGAGTTTTTCAGAGAAGTAAGACCAAAAGACCTTTAAGCTTAGGGCTCCACAAACAATCAAGGTGTGAAATCTGTCTGGTAAATACATAATTCTTACAAACAGGAATCTGTAACCACTCAAGTAACAACCTGGGATGGGGTCCAATCTGTACAAATATGGTATACAAACCCTTGAAACCCTTCCCCCGACCCTGAACTTCTCTAATTGATACAACCAGTATCAGGTGAAAAAATTATCTACACAATAATAAACATGATGTCAGGCTGTCAAATGTGGGAGAATTATTACTCACAACCAGATTAAGATCCCTTAGGTATCACTTACTTAACTGGGCAGACACCACCAAAATCAAAACCAAATCAAAAGAACAAACTTTATCCCTGTACTGAAAAGTGTTCACACAAACTCCACAGTAATATTGGAGAAGAAAGCTGCATTGCTTTGGTAAGAAATCAGGAAATTGATTCCTAGTGTATTTTACCAGGAAATCATTCAAAACAGCAGAATTTACATCAAAGACAATGTTCTCCCTCTCAGCAACACTAATGTATGAGGGTGAACTGTCTACCTCTCTTGATCAACTTATGGACAAGAAAGTGGTTTTGCTCCCACCTACAGTCCTGCAGCAAAGTATGAAGATCTGGATGCAAAACAACCCATCTTCTTCAGACTGAAGGAAACAAATAGTCTTATGATCAGGCTTAGACTAAAAAAATTACTCCAATTAGACTGAAACAAATGAAGATGTTGCTATTATGTTTTCTGAGTTTTCTAGTGCCTCAAAAATACTGTGGAGTTCAGGATCAAACTGCACAGCAGAAGGAAATATCCAGCAGGAAGGAAACTTTCTGTGCTGGAGAGCCTCACACGTGCTGCTCTTGACTGCAGTACACAAACCTACAGCCAGCTGATACCATGCCTGCAAACTTCACACCCAACACAGGCTTTGCCTACTGTGGTTTAATAATCCATGCATATCCTCTGATTTGCAAGAGCAGTTGGTGGAGCTACAAGAAGAACTACAAAGGCATAATTGTGGGCTGAATGTGCCAGGTCCACAGCTGAAGTGGTTTATGCAGCACCTGGTCACCATGATGTCGGCCATAACTTGGATCAGCTCCCTGAATCAATGTCTGAAACATTACGCAGAATTTGTGTACCAGTCCAAGCCACAAAATGCTACATATCCCTGAAAATTCACAGATTTATATTCCCCTGAGAAACTGTCTATCACTCGTGTTTTGGAAGAGAGAAGCTGAGGAAAAAATACCCTTGTACAGTTGGTTGAACCATTTCATAGCATTCTGGTGGTTTCAAATCATTGTGAGATGCTAGAGGGTGTTTGCTTAGCATGAATGCCAAACACCACACAGAACCACGTGCTTGAACAAACTGCAGTTGTGCAAGGCTGCTTTGGAGGTGCTGGATAAAGCTTGATATGGTTCCAAACCTACAGGAAGTTCTGTCAATGCTTCCTCCATGTCATTCTAGGAACGGCAGAGAAGTTTGGTACATTCATCCAGGTATGGAATTCTAGATTTGGTAGAGTTAATCCTGAAACTGAGGCACTGCACAATGTGAGGGAGCTCCATCTCAACTTGAAACAATGATAGTTAAATGGTAAAGCTGTCAGCTTGGCTATTCTCATACAGGAACCAACAAAATCATGGTGAACACTGTAACAGCAGGGGAATGAATGGGACATTAGGAAAAACTTGGGAGTTTAAATATAAACTGCTGAACTTAAAGTCCTCTTTCTGAGATTGCAACAATATATGATACAATGAAATAAGTGCAAGATTTTACTTATGTAAATGCTGGGAAGGAACTGTATCAAGATTGTTTCTTCCACTGCTGCAGAAATCTGTGTCACAAAAGAATCCACCTCCTGATGTAAGTCTTAAAAACAGGAACAGACACACAGCAGAGCATCCCTGCATCACCTTGTCACAATGACTTTTGGGAGGCAGATGCAGAGTGAAATGCAGGGGTGGCTGAGGTGCAAGATCACCTCTTAGAAATGCTGTCTTCCTTTAGGGGACTGCAGAGCAATCCAGGGGAAAAAAAAGTATTCGTGTGGTGGACAAAGCCTTGGATTTTGGCAGTAAGCGAAGAGCCCTGTCTGCCTGCACTAAGCAAGGGCTGCCCAAGGACAGGAATACTCCAGGTAAAAGCACCAGGACATATTTTGATATGACGGCACCATCTGATCACGACACTGGTTCCGCTGCTGGCAGGCTGCTCTGGCAGCACACGGAGATTCCTGGAAAGACCTCTTGGCACTTAACTGTTCCACTGAATTGGAGCTCTAGCCTGTATTGTGCTGAGGCAGATTAGCAGTAAAAGCTGAGGTTTTATTATAGTTCCAAAAATTTCAGCAGGTCAATAAATGCTGACAATGGCAAGTGCAATTTGCAGTTGCGTTCCGGCAGTCACTGACCCATCACTGCCCTCACTCCTGTGTCCTGGTCAGGGGACACGAGCTGCTTCCCAAATTAACTGGAGGAGTGAAGTGGGTACTGCTGAATCCTGTCAGTGTATGCATTTGGTTTCTGCCTTTCTACAGATGATATTTGGCATTTGGTGATGAGGGACAGGTATGGGAACTGGGTGTTTGGTAGAACAAAAGCCTTCAAAATCACCTGGACCAGACCTTGTAGGAAGGACAGTACAGGCTATAGAGGACAGTGTTTGGGCATATATCTCTCTTAAGCTTCAAAGGANCACACAATGCTCTAAGAGCAAGACTGTACATGGTAAGCAGATAACCCATCAGTACCAGAGACAGCAGAAGACCATTGCTCAGCCTTGAGCATCATTCTGGTTCCTTATCACCATCTCTCCTGCCCCACTTATACCCCACATATGGGCACGTCTCCAGAGGTGATGAGGTATGTCTGACAACTCATCTCAGCTCACGTATCAAGGTGACTCCGGGCTTTCAGCTGCCCTTGAACTTTCCATGCTTGAGGCCGGTTTAACAGTACTGATGTAACGTGCAAGTAAAGCAAATTGCCTCTTCAACAAATTGCCCCTGGCTACAGACTCTCCAGGAATCTGGCACACAGCAGTGTGTGAGCAGACAACACACCTTCATATTCATCCTGTGCCAGTTACACACTTTGCAAAATACATGACAGATGTTTATGTTCATATCCTTCTCTTCCCATGTCAGAGTTACCCGGTTCTGATGTGGCATTTAGGCTTCTTTATGCAGTCTTGCCTTTAATTTGCTGTACATGGGCTGGAAATTGGGTGAAATGCTCATGCCTGCCAGTTATCTTCAAGTTAGCCTAGAAGAACCTAACAATAATCAGTGATTCCTAACACAATAAACTTTCCTAAAATGCAGTTTGTGTTGCAACCCCTTGTTTACTTCTTGCACAGTTCCACCTGTCTGGTTACTAAGAAACCTTGCAGTCTTTTGCAGCAGAAGCCACCTGGCAGCACGTCTGTGGNACCAGAGAATTCAGTTCCTCTGGGCCAGTCTGAGTCTCACTGACTTACACTAATACATGCTCAGTTTCTGAGAACATATATAAAGTTTATTAAAAATTATTAATGTACTTAATTTTAATTTGAGCAAGGAGAATTCTGTCTTTCAGCAGTAAAAGCAGAACTGCAATTTGAGTTGGCTTAGCTGGGCTAAAGAAGAGGGAAAATTCTTATTCTACAGCATTACTCAGCAACTATCAATTAAGTGAATCCTCACTAATGAACTGTAGAATGCTGTATTCTGCCCCACAGTGAGAAGCATTAAGACAAGGACATCTTAAATTCAGGAAGCGTTTCTGAACAATGGGATTTAGAATTCATTTTTTTTACAGTTGAGGATTTTTTTTTCCTTTTAAAGAATGTAATACATTTTAAAATGCAATGCAAGTCAGAATACTAGGATCACCTTCTCAGAATGGATAAATGAGATTATTAAAGAGAAAAACACAAAGATAATGTATTCTTTTATTGAATCATGAGTAAGAACTCGTTAAAATTAGGAAGTTAGGGGTTTGAGAACTCACATGGGGCTGACGTCTCCTGCCACACCCAGGACTTGCTGTTCAATGAGAAAGGTCCCAAGGAAACCCTGCTGGAGCATGCAGCCAGTTTAGAGGGAACAGTTCTTTTTAATGTATTGCTCTGCTTNTGGGCTCCTAAAACAAAGAGTTCCTATTTAACTCTCAAAAGCCCCTAACTTATAAAAAATTGAAGACTGAACTTCATTTCTATATGCCATTAGAAATATTCATTTAGTAAATGGAATGGTGACAGACAATCATAAGTTTAGAGTAGAATTCTCTGAGTTAGAAATCTGGGTTGAAATGTTGGGCAGGATCCAGTTATGCTGAACCTCAAAGGGTAACATGCAAAGTCACAAAATTTTATCTTATGAGGAGGTAAGAGCCTTATAAACTTCAGGATGTATTTTTTCTATCACATCAAATAA
Organism: Oxylabes madagascariensis; assembly: GCA_013400675.1. Taxonomy (NCBI): domain Eukaryota; kingdom Metazoa; phylum Chordata; class Aves; order Passeriformes; family Timaliidae; genus Oxylabes; species Oxylabes madagascariensis. Next base: position 15,045 of record VYZR01106261.1, read on the forward strand.
TACTCATTTCTAAAATAGTAATGAAATGGAAATTAGATTTGTAAGTGGAATTAATTAGGCTGTATCTGATGCCGGCTTTCTACAAATGACAATCACAATTCTAGCAGCCTGAAGTTTTTCTGATTTAATAGGAACAGGGGATCAATGACAAAGAAGAGATTGATGTGAAGGTTCATAATACAAGAGTGTTGCTGGCCTGATCTCAGTTCCTTCAACTCCCTTGTTTCCTTTCTCTTCTTTGAAAATGTTATATAAAATTTTCTATTCCTTCTGTAAGCCACAAATGAGCACAGACTCTGATTGCTTTCTCCCAGAGGCTTGCTGCCTTAATTCACTTGCCAGTCATAAACAATCTTCTCCCTCTGAAAGGCTGAATACTATCAGTATTGGGAAGGACCTAAGGGCAGCAAATGCGTATTTGTTGGAAAAATGGTTCTGGAGTAGAAAAAAAAATTGCTTTCAGGAGAGTCTTGGGCACCACAAATTATTCAGGTTTTGAACAGGTCAACATTTATCTGTGTTTTATGGTTCTATCATGATGTTGTATAGAAGTTATTCCTGGATGCTCTGTGTTCCAGCACTATCCTATACAACGATACATTCCTTAGCTGAACTCCCCTATGGTGCTGTATAGACCTTCCCTGGCCTAACATCAGCCCATGGTGGAACACTCAAGTCTTAATCAGAAATAGTCAACCGAACTTTAAAAAAGCAACATTTAAAAAATTAAACTTAACTTAAAAGAGAGTGATTTAATTGAAACCTCAATATTTCTGAAGGGGTTTTTTTTTGCAGCCTCAGTAGTTTTACTTTTATGCTGGGCAAATAAAACACTGAAAATCCAAAAGTTTTTCAAAACAAAGGCAACTCTAATCCCTATATAAAATCTAAAACAGTATTAGGCAAGTATAGCTTAAATCAAGAGAAACTGATCAAGACTGAATAACATAATACTGTTAATCTTTAGCCTATTTAATATATAATAACGAATATTTTAAAGAGGCAATAAGCCATGCCAATAGCCTACTTTTAAATAAACAATAAATTTCTTTTGCTGAAAAGAAATTATTGCAGTTGTTATCAAATAATATTTTCTTCAGGTATTTAGTAAATTGGAACAGTTTAACCAAAATGTTTTTAATGCCCTGGATTATCTTCATTTTCGTAACTAAAAATAGCAGTATTGCTAACACCAAAGAACTTTCTGTGGAGAGAGCAAAGATGTCAGACTACTGTGACTCTGAGATGCCTTCATCAAAATGGGCTCCATTAACACTCCCACAGTTCTTTTCCTTTGCCTCTGCATCAACCCAGCTAACTTAAAAAAAAAAAATAAATCAATAGACCTGCTTTCACTGCTGAACTGTAACTTCCCTGGAGTGTAGAGATTGACTACAATGTTATATTTCTAAATTTATTAACCGAAAAAGCTGATTCACATTTCACTAGAATTTTTTTGTTTTCTGATAACTTCACTACCACCATACAAACACCTGCAAGAAAACACACTTCTGTGTCTCTGCAAAAATTGCATCCTGAAAGTCCCACAAATGAGAGAGTCCCCTGATATCTACTCCTGCTTTCACATTAGAGAATGAAAAAGAGGACATGAGGAAACCACTTCCTTAAGGTAATATTGGTAAAAGCACTGCTTTCATCAAACGAAACAAGCCAGACTCTGCAGAGACAGCAGTAAAGCAGCAGGAGGTCAATGAGCAGCCGTGCTGATGCTCTGTACTTCCAAGCCTAAATACCTACGGCCATGCCCTGCTCAAACAAACCACATCCTCCACACAGCAGTCCCCACATTGCTTCCAGCAATTCCAACCGCCTGTGGCAGTCCCAGAGGCACTGCCTGTTCCTCCCATCCTTTCATCACTCACATCATCCGTTCTGTTGTGCCACAGTACAATGGAAACCGCGTTTCAGAAAAGGCTGAGGAGAAGCCTCACCTGCAGAGGCACCAGAGGACAAACCCAAGTCCACAATAGGGGTCCAAGCAGATCGCGACTTCCCGGGAGGGATAAAGCTCACACTGCAGCTTAATAGAACGACAAAAGGCACTAGTGGCTGCATGAGACATCTGAAAGACAACAGCAAAGCAATTAAAATTATCAACTGTGTCATTGGAAGGCTCACTCCCAGGCTACATCAAGTGCATACATCAATTACAGGATAAAAACACCAAATAAATATTGACTTTATGCTCAATGTAATTGACTTTATGCACACAGGTAATTTATATCTTAGAAAACATAATTTTCCTTCAAGAGGGCATCCAAATAATTGTGAAAGGGGAGAGGAGACAGAATGAATGGTAAGTTTGAAGTGATTTAGGAAGAAAGCTGTGAGTGGTTTAAAGATGTGCTCCAAGCTGTATGCAAAGCTAATGATAACATGCTACACTTTCTGGA
>VYZR01106262.1:0-28345 GCA_013400675.1 Oxylabes madagascariensis
TCTAATATTTATTACAAAGAGAACTATTTTTGGTTATGTTCACATATAATTTACCAGCATTTCAATTCACTTCCTGATGTAACTTATTTCACACAATTCCTAGAACAAATGCTTTTCAGACTCATGCCAACACACTTAGGCAGTAGTCCATATACCTGCAGTTTCTGTGTCATATGTCCCTTGGCCAGAAAAATGATGTTATATTCATCTCTATAAGGACAATAAGGAGCACTTGTCACCCTCCAAGGAACCACAAAATAAGATTGCTTGGTGATGACTGCTGCAGCATTTGCAATGCCATCTGCAGTAAAGCTTTCCTCAGCTCAGACCAACGATCTAGGAACCAAAATCTTGTATCACTCTGGAAAGGCATTTGGCCAAGAATATTCAAGGGTTATTACACCTGCAGCAAGGAAAACTCAAGAAAAAATATTTTCCCCTACACAGCTGGAAGGGAGAGTTCAGATGTCAACTGTCATTAAAATATCTTTAAAAGATGTGTTCAGTTAAACCATCTGAAACTCAAAAAATAAGACTTCTCTGCAGGAATAAACATTGTGCTTTATCTTAAAATGGATAAAGTTTGGAAGTTTGGGTGGATTTTTTATGTACCTTCTCAAAACCTTCATTCTCTAATACATTTCACAGTTCATTCACACTGAGAAGTACTTCTTATCTTCTAAACCTCCAGACTGTTGGGCTGAACAAAATGCATTCTATTTGCTTTTAACTGTTTCAACACATTGCCAGAGGGATTTCCTTGATTCCTAAAAAGCAGCCATTTAAGCTGGAAAACAAAGTAAAAGTAAAAATCCAAGTCATTCCACCTTCGCTGTTATTTTAATCTAAATTAATCAGTTCAGTTTGAAAATTGTCAGTGAAGGCTCTCTTCTGTCTTTCAACTGCATTATAGCTGCATTATGGCAGCTATAGTTTAACCTGATAGGAAATATAATAAAGACAAGGTTTGGAGAATCTAGAGAAGAGGGACCATGAAGGATTTTGAGCAGAGACAAAAACAGAACAAGGACAAGGATTTGTTCTATTCTCATCCAAATCCTCAGTCTTATATAATATATAGCTAATCTTACAAAACAGAGAATTCTAAGGATTAATGAAATATTAAAGAAAGTGTTTTTACCACACAAATTTTCCCTAAACAAATTATTGTTTACTTTCACAAGAGACAACCATGCAGCTAAGTTTATGACTCAGTTCATACTGCTTTGCTCTCCTGCCTTTATCTCCTGCTATATTCTTTGGGAACAGAAAAAGCTGACCTCCCATAGTGCACTCAAAGTAGGCTGCTAATATTTAGTCTGAAGCAATGTCCACTGTCCACCAGAATTTTGCCTGAAGTCAAAACCAAGCAATTCATTTAGTTCAGCTCCAGAGCACTCCTGCTCTCTGCAAGCCTGATCCACCTGTGAAGCTACACAAACTCCTTGACAAGCAACTCAAAATTTAGCTAGACTAAAACAATTAGAAAGTCTATTTACAACTAAATAAGCAATGAAGAAAAAGCAATTTACAAAAAAACCCTGCTTTAGAAGCACTCAATATACTTCAAAAACAAAAAGGTTTTGAAAGCCACACATAAAAATCTTTAGCCTGAAGCTATCTGGAGAAATGGACTACTAAATAAATGGTCTTACTTGAGAATAAACAAGACAAACATACCTGAAACAGCACTCTCACACCTGAGTGCTCCTCCATGCTATTCAAGGGTTCTGACCTGGTATCCAGCCCCTCGTGCACCAGCTCTCAGCTCAGGTGCTCACCCAGCAGCAAGTGCCTTTCCCCACAAGGGGGCCATACTTCACACAAATGCATTTTTTTCCAAGCAGAAATGCTGCATAGTGAATGAATCCCAAAAGTAAGACTAACAGTATATTAGCAAGCATTTACTAGCATTCAGCAAAGGGATACATATACCCCCAAAACACACATCGAGATAGGCTGCAACTCAGGTGTTCATTAATCTGGAATATATCTACCAGGTTTAATGGAACCAGTTGCAACTAAACTCCAAACAGGTGGGCTGAGTTATGGGAATTACTTCTCACTGAGTTATTGCCCATTGGCGAACTGGCCTCCACCTCCGCACGGCTTTGCTAGTGGCAGCTGAAACGAGGTGAGCGGCGCTGAGGCTGGTGAGAGAGCGCTCGGTGCAGGAGCTGTCCCTGCCCCCGGGGTCCTGTCCCTGCCCCGGGGATGCTGCCGGCCCTGCCCGGCTCCCTGCGGGAGCTGCCGGCTGCCCAGCCTAGCCCGGCCCTGCTAAGCCCAGCCCAGCCCCGACTCCCCGCCCCAATACCCCCGGCAGCGCTGCTGCCCCTCGGGCCGGGCTCGGCTGGGCTGGACTCGTGCCACAGTCCTGGGAAAGGACTGTGAATCCAATCTGAATCCAAGGCTTCCCGCAGCACACACAGAACAGAAAAACTGCTATCTCTTATCCCAAACACAGCTTTCTCTTTAAATTCACCTGCTATGCATGAACTGGGACAAAATGCTGACATGCTGCCTACATGAGCAGTTTTCAGATTAAGCAGATCCTCAGAAGCCACCAAAAACCTAAAAGGAGTTGGCGCTGTCTAGTGTTGAATGTTGGAGTTGATTTTTTTCAGTTTTGTTTGTTAGCTTTGAGGGGAACTTTTTTTTCCCTAATTAGGTAGTAGATCAAACCCAGTTGTTTTAATGAAATAACTTGACTTTTAAGAGGTACCAAAATCCATAAAATTTCTGGAAAGTCCAGGACTTCAGAAAACCAGGTTATTCCTTTTCAGGTGTAGCTATTAAGATGGATAATATTTAAAAATAATTTTGTTTGAATTTCGTCAGCAGCAATTTTAGGAGACATTTCATAGTCTGTCCTGACAGTTGATCAGTCCAAATCAGTGTTAAACCTATCACTTTCACCAGCAGTACATTCACTCCAAACAGAAGAGTGAGCCTCTTTTGTATTTATTCACTGAGCATAATTCTTTTAAGGTGGTAACTTGACTTGTGATACAGCACATGTGCTAGTGATTAGCTGGAAACTCCTTTTAAATGTTCAGTATTCTTGTGATCGTATCAATGATCAAAGACACAGAGAAATTCTACTTATTAATTAATAAACCAGGTTTTAAACCACAAATATGGAGCAACCAGAAATAGGGAGCTGTCATTCATGAAACATAAATCAGCATTTTCCATTTCTTTTCCCACCCAGCTAATTGCAAACAGTGATGAACCATAGACAAAAACTCAATGGCTTTTTTGGGGAAAAACTCAATGCCAAAAAGGTCCATTTAACCAATTGATAATAATTGTGTAAAGAACATTATCTAAACTTTGGTTTTCTGAGCAATTATTGAAACAGGGAAAGCATGAAACGAGGGAAGAAGAGAGAAGAAATTCATGATACTTCTTTGCTGGCAAAACCTGCAAGGCAAATAAAAAATCCTAGCCTCACGTATATTGATGTTGAGATTTACAGCAGCTTCTCCAAGCTGTGCGATTTTATAATACATATCACTCAGACACAAATATTTACTCTTAAGGGACATTTTTCCTTGAAGGAATGCTAAAATGTATACCAAAGCAGAAGGCTGTAAGTTGACTGCTATTGTCATTTCTACTCTAATACTGCCTACACAAGAACTGTCATGCAGTGAAGGCAAGAGAAACACCACCACTGATGGTGAATTTCCTGGCTTTTATCACTGTGTCAAAACATTATCGTTCTGTAATCACAGGCTTTCATGTAAAACAGCTCAAATGGTAGCAAAATCCCAATGCAAAGCATTTTTGAATATCAGTTTAGTGATGGCAAGGAGCAGGATTAAGCACTGCTTAAATTTAGTGAGCAGGTACTTAAAGGAAGTCCCACCCTGATCATGGGCCAGGCTCTCCAAAGCACAGGCCCCTCTGGAGGCTTTGGAAGATCTGCACTCTGTGCAGGCAGCAGGAGGGTGGTGGGAAGGCCCTGTGGACCCATCCTGTAACATAGGCAGTTCCCTCTAACAGGCATTCACTGCCATGAAGCCTTTCCTGGAGTTCCTCTTCAACATTTGGGGACCAGGAATCCTGTTGTTCATCAAGAACACACAAACCCAAGTTTAAACTGCTTTCCTGTGCCTCAGGTTTCTACACCCAAGTTTAGAGTCCTCTTGCCAAAAGATATTTTTTGCTCTTTGCTTGCTTTTGCTTGCAAATATTAAAATTGTCTCTATTACATGTTGAACCCAACCAACAATGCCGAAAGAGACCTGGACCAGGGTACCTCCTGCGATGAGACACACTCTCCTGGGAAAGGGGAACCCACACTCAAATCTCATTTTAAAAAGAAGGAATTCTGCTCCCAAACCAGACTAGTTCTCCAGCCTCTTGGACTAGGAGTTTCTTCCTCAGGCTCCCCAAATTTAGCTCATGGTTTCCTCAGAACCTGCCAAGAATCAACTATTACTATTCTGTGAACTACCTTAACTTCTAAAATGAGCTCAAATGAAATGTGTTATACACAACACTTCAAAAATTTATTTTTGGCTAAAACTAGTTATTTTAAGGTGTCAAATTTATAAATGAGTTTGACCATTCTGTTGCATAAATATTTTAACTGAAAAGATCCAACACAAATTCCACACTTTAAATCCCAGCACAATGCTTCTTTCTGGATCACAACTCACCCCTGAAACACATTTTGATGAAAACATATATACAGACAGTGCAAGGGTGAAGACATCCCATTATGACAGCACATAATGCCACATCAATGCATTATTACAGCAGTAAGTCCACAGCGAAGCAAAGCTGCTTCCATTAAAGAGCAGCACCTCTCCAGCCATGTGGAATCACACACTTTCAGATTCAGATAGTCCTGTACAGTGCTTGCAAAGCCATTAGGTGGGAAGCCACATCAGTAGTTTTAATGACATTATGGGAGCACACACACTTACCATACCTCTGTTGCAATAATGAGCAACACAGGGACCCCGGGCAGGTGCAAAGGAGTGCTCTTTATTGCCAAAAACATGGCCTTTTAAAGTAGCTAGCTGTTATCAGTTTACATAGTTTTATGGCACAAGCCCAAGTCAACCAACCACTGTACACCATGATGTGGACATGTGGAAGTCACGCAGCATGTCTTTCATGTCTCTCACATCTCTCACGTTTCTCTGCCCCTATTCCAGCTGAGTCACTTCCACAGTTCCCTTCTACTTAGCCTAAGTAACAGGCTGGAGCCATGTTACAAGGCCTTTCCTTTATAAAGCTTTACCTATCGGTAACAACACCTCCGCTCATGTGCAACCTTCACTCCACACAGGAGGTTCTGTTACTACCCACACAACTCTGTGCATGTCCTGTTTAGATTTGTTTCCTGTAGAACTGCACCGAGACATGGGATCACTTCCAAGCTGCAGAGTTGCAAGAGGTATTTAGATGCCTTAGCAACTCTTTCCCCTCAAGTCACTCACACATGATTCTTTCCCTGGAAATGAAGCATGAAAGTGCGGGAAACTATTCACAGCTTGATGACTGAATTTCCTGCCAGCCAAAATACTAGGACTGTGTGAATGTATAAATCTTATTTACAAATCAGGCTGTTAGAAAACTTGGATCCAAAAGGAGGCATCTGTGTGTTTTCTGTGCTACAAGTAGTCACAACCGGTTGCCTGAAATGGCTTGTTTCTTTAGCTAGTGGGCAACAGTAATTTACGAAAATGATTTATTAGTTAATTATATATTTTTTAAAAGTACCTAAATTTACAAATTATAGTTTTTTCTTCTTCTGAAATGTTGAAGGAGTGTCTCTGGGTCTGGGTCAAACTACAAAACTGTTACCCAATTCCCTGGATGTGGAAAGCAGAACAGGAGAGTTGCAGAGCTATACAGTTCCCAGGCTGGGTGCTGGAGCATGGCCATTTCTCTTTCAAATGTCAGGATGAGCCTCCCCATCCTCACCTAAAAGGCAGTGATAACAGAGGTGTGTGACTGATATATTCCCCACTGGTCTTACAGGCAGCATTGCAATTTCCACAGTACCTGCTGTAGCACCAAAGAAAACCAAACTATACAAACCTGAAGAAAACAATTCAGCCAAATGGCTCAAGTTTTGCATTAAGTGCAGCTAAGGAGCAACCTTCCAATTAATTCATGGTGCTTATAGCGAGCACTACAAAATCCTTGGAGTACTCTATACACAGATATTGAACCCTGCCAAGACAACATGACTTAGGGTTTAGTTACCATCTCATTAAAATACATAGAACTGACATGGATGAATTCCCTTGTCTGCTTTCATAATCCCAGCTTTTATGTTTATGCAACACAAACTTTACATGACTAAACAAATATCAAGTCTAAAATCCAAGGTTTTAGACTTTTTTTCCCTCACTGAGGACAGATTTTGTCACAATACTGCATGTACTACAGATCTTGGCCAGATGAGTAGCTGGAATCAATTTTATTGTAAGAATCACCTCTTTGTTTGAATTAATTCTTGAACTAATAAGTAATCTACTTATTATTAGAAGGGATGACAGGCATCAGAGCTTGCGGCAAATTGTCATTAACACCAACAGATGCTTTAGTCCCATTATCTAGGAACACTTAAGCCGAATGTATCAGGGTGAAAGCCAGGCTTTCACTGGGAAAAAAAGTAAAATATATGTTTTGGCTGGGTGGGTCCCTGTAAATAAAGGTCTATGCTGGCAGTATATACTTCTCCAAATTTGGACGTGTCTCAGGGATAAAGAATAACTGAATGACATTGTCTGTACCTTATTTTTTAAAAGCAAAAATCTTGAATGGCACATTTTTTTGTATGTTAACATTACTAGAAGAGCAAATATTTTCATTTAAAACTTGATAATGAGAGAAAGGCTGAAGGCTTGCTATGGAATGCCAACCTAATCTCATGTGTATTTAGTTTATAGGTCAGTGTTAGGCTTTTCCCTACAAACCTGATCCTGTGACCTCAAAAGCTCTCAATCCTGACATCCCTTCTCAAGCTAAAGGTTTGAGGATTCTGTTCACACAGAATCACAGACTGATCACTTGGAAATCATTCCCATCCAATGAATATCCCCTCACTTTCCAAGCACAACTCCTTTGGTTGTAAGCTAAGGTATATTTTGAAATGTACCTTGCTTTTGAAGAAATTAGTGGAAAACTATTGATTAGGAAATTTGGGAATTAATTTGGAATTACTGAAACTGAATTTTCCTTCCAGCATTGTATCATGAGTTTAACATTATTTCATGTGATGTTTATGATGAACACCAATATACAAAAGCCTTTATATTATCTTTGAAGTAAGGAAAGCCTGATTATGTTTAAGACCAGCAAAAAAGAGAGGCAACAGTTTTGCTTTGCTTGTGTGCACAACTTCTGGTCTCCCTTTTAAACTGTCTTTGTCTCAGCCCAGGAGTTTTCCAGCTTTTACCCTTCTGATTCTCTCCCTGATTCTCCTGGTGGAGGAGTCAGAGAGAGGCTGCATGGGCTTGGCTGCTGGCTGCAGTTAAACCATGACACAGCTGAAATGCAAAGCTTCTGAGTTAGGGGTAAATCCAAACACTTTGGCTTGAGTAAGAAAACCTCACCACTCTGCATAACTAAAAAAACAAAGTGAAGATAACTATTATGTTTGCTACAATACATTGCTGGAATCAAACCTGGTTTATCTTATTAACAAACCATACATGGTGCAGGGTCTGGAAAGAAACTCCCAGAGAGAATAATAATTCACAGCTGTTGGGGGGGATTTTTTTTAACCCTACCATTTCTCTTCCACTGAGGTTTCCTGTTCCTGCCTCTGCAGCTGTCACTCTAAGGGTCATCAGGCACCAAGAAGAAAAGCCTGACTGCAGCTGTGCCTCCCAGAAAAATAGTGGGCACACAACGGGCTTGCAGCCAGGGCACAGTGGCCCACAGTGGCATTTGCCAGCCAGAGTGCTGGCTCAGTGCTCAGCTATTCCTCCCAGCTCTCTTTCCTATTTCCACTGCCTTTGTCCTGGTTTACACAGGAGGGTGCTGTCACATTGCTTCACTTTTACTGAGAGGTTGCTTTCTAATTTGCATACATGTGTATTTGTGCAAGGGCATGGCGTGCAGTTCAAAGCTATTTTCTCACTTTCAAAGTAATCCTTGTGAGTAAGTTGTCCCAAGTTTGATGTGCACCAGGCTTGTACTTTTGTTCTTGATTGAGTACTGCTGTGCTATATTCTTTTTAAAACTCTAGCTATTTTGGGAGAGGCTCATAATTTATTATGTTCAATAGTTTTCTTGTCAGGCATTCATGTACAACTTCCTTCATCTTGCACTCAGATGTTTGATATTCCACAGTAATTTGATTTGCTGCATTTGTGTTTACTTGTACGACCTACAGTAAATGCTGCTTTTTTAGCCAAGGACTGTTAAAGTTTTTGCTGAAGCCTACAGTAGCCTACCCTGCAGGTTTTCTGAGGCTTGCAATGTCAGTTTTCGAGCAGTTCAGAACTCTTTTCACAAGGGTAACTAATGTACAGATTAGTAAAGCCTGAACACTGCATTAAGCAAAAGCTCTTCCCATACAACAGCAGGTGTGGGCTCTCAGTGTGACCCTGTTAACCTGCTGTTTGGCCAGATGCACAGTAATATTATTATTATAATAATATTATTGTTATCCCTTTATTATTATCACTGGGCCAAATCCAAACAGAGACAAGGAAGAAAAGCTTTTCTCACTGATACTGCTCTGAAGCCCATTCATAGACAGAACTGGCCTCCCTATTGAAGACAAAACAAGAAACCTGAAGATACAGTGCAGGAAGGATCTTCAAATCCTTCTGCAGGGTCAGCACCAATATCCCATGGAACTTGGACCCAGGAAACTGATCGAGGACTGCTGAAAACAAACTCTGTGAAGAGCAGAGCTGTAGGACATCTGAAGACTAGCCCCAACATCTCTGCCTATAAAACCAAAATCCAAACAATTTCCTTTGCAAGCACAGTTAGATATCTATGGACAAGTGGAAGACTGTCCCTACTGGCATGGGGGATGTCATCTCACAGCTAGGAAAGCAGGCTCTGTGCTTCTGCCAGCTCTATTAGTTCATTACTCAGGTCTTTACTTTGGAACCAGTTTCCTTTCCCACTGAATAGATGTGAGAGAATCAAGATACAGGCATGAAGGCAGAAGAGGAGAGAGGCCAGGAGTAGTCATAACATAAAAGAAAGGCCTTCAGGACATCATTATCAGGCCACACCTTTTAGTTTGTCTCTGATGTTTGCACTGGTCTTAGTCAAATTTCTCCTACAAGTCCCATCACATTTGTTTTCTTTCTTCTCAACAATATGGGCATGTTGCGTCAGGAGTTGTCTTTTCTGCTCAGGATCAATGGCAGCTCCTTTCAACGTTTTTCTTTTGTATTTAAAAAGCCCAGCTCGGAGTTCTAAGCAGTTGAGCTCAAAAAAGATGCTTTTAAAATCAAGAAGGAAAAGTGCAAACAGCTGCAGGGAGTGCTACTGAAACCTTCAAAAGGTGGAAGGGAGCATAAATGCTCCAGTACCGCCACCTGATTCCCAGTGTGTCCATGCAGGATGTATGTGGCAGGGCCTGGTGGCTTGTTCTGAGCAGGACTGACCACAGGTTTTTCCCAAACCTCTTTGCAGGGACAAGCAAGTGTTAGAAACTTGAAGAACCTCACTGTTCTTCAAACCCTCTAGTCTGCAGGGAGTCTCAATATAGGATCCTCAAGTTTTATAAACAACAGAAAACTTGAGGAAAGCAAGTGTTGGACAGTAGGTAAGGGATAGAGGATGGTGAGCAGATTGTCAGCAATAGCCAGTGTTCCTCCTGACAAGGAGAAAATGCTAGCACATAGTTCCTAGCTGCTAGGAAACAAACTTAGGTCAACTGGAAGCAAGTGACACATTCATATTCTTTGGAGAAAAACCCAGAGAAAGCAATTACTGGAGTTTTTTTTACTTACAAAGGTGAAAACCATCTTAGACTGTGGTAAAGCAATCAGCTAATTGTTCACATGACTGGGAGATTGGGGTCTCCTCCATTCCAGTACTGTATAATGTTTTGCTTTTATCATCCTAGTATGTTCTCAAGTGATATTAGACTGGTGGAGCAACTCACATGCTCTCCCAGACCAGATAACCCTTGAGTTGCAATGTATCCCTCTCTGCCAAAGGAAAGCCTCAGCCTGCCTTGTGCATGACCATTGGTCCCACACAGGGAGACCCTTGAGGACTGGCCATGGAAAAACAGGAATGCAGAAGGAGCCCTCTGGTCATACCTTCTCTTTGGTCCACTGAACCTTGACCTGTCTATTCACAAGGCTTTCTTTAACCTGTTGAGATGTTATAGAAGTGCTTTTTATTCAGACTATCTCACTCCTGGAGGCTCCTTTTCTTCTTTTCCCTGATGCGGGAAGATACCAACTGAAGCGGGATCCTTGAGGCCCTCCTCCTGTGTTCTTTTCTGGGCTATCTCTTCATCCTACACTTTTTGGTTCATACAAGGCAACGAGCTTCCACCCTCATAAGACAACTCAGATTCTCCTATGCTGTATAACACTGACCTCTAACAGAAACACAGTATGTCACCACTGATGTACAAGAACATTATTTCCCTACTTTTTCAATGAAATACGTCAATTCAGAGTACATTAACCAAAGCATTACAAATTAGTGACTGTATGTGAGCTGGTGTGTGCTCAAAGAATTGAAAAATGTGCTATAGAAAGCACAATATTTTGAACTATATGATAAATGAAAATCAAGATGCATCACATGTTTATGAAGTACTTCTTCTTATTCCCCTCCTAAAATATGCACATTGTACAGTAAAATTTTCACAAGAATGAACTAGGGAAAAAAAACACCTTTCAGAGCATGTCAGAATTAGGTCACCTCAACATTGTTGGGATATTTATTGAGTTTATATTTTTCTACCATTTTTCAAATGACAAAATAGAAGAAATTCTTTAAGAATAGTAACAGTTCAGAGGTCAGGACAAAAGCCAAAAAAAGGGACATTTTCGACAGCTGGTGAAATCCTTTGAATCCAAGACAACTGAGCTAGGAAGCAATTTTAAGCACAGAAGCATTCCAGTTAGGACAAAAGTGGGTCAGGTGTTTAATGGAAAACCACAGACTAAAGCAAAAAGTTTTTTTCCACTTCACAGTACAACAAACTTGGATTAAATAACAAGCCAAAGCTAGATGGCTTTGAGATACAAAAATAAAATTGACATTCTGTCAATATGGATTTAGGATTTGTTAGTAAGTAGAGTCCAGGGAGTGCCCCAGAGAGGTTATGTCCACCACAGTGGGCTCTGTGGTGATCATGGGGTCACAGAAGTTCCCCTAATCTTTCAAAAAGATCTGAGATGATGAAACTGTAATAGAGTGACTTTCCTATTGGGTCACCATATCTTGCATCTAATTCCCCCGGCAGGAATTTTCAGTAACACCAGTTGTGAATGGTGGTACCACCCTGCCAGGGACCACGCACCATAACTGATACAGGAACAGCAGCTCCGTCCACCAACACAGCAGCACTCAGGGCTCACCCTTGTTTGTGCTGATACAATTTCCCTGGGGACACAAACACTACTAGTCCCTGTCTGAGAAAAGAAGTCTCATAATGTTGTGGAGCCACTTTGAGCAACCTGATCTAGTGGATGGGCAGGGAGCTTAGAACTGGATGATCTTTAAGGTCCCTTTCAATTCAAACCATTCTGCAATTCTATGATTCTACAATTAAGGCATACTCCTTCCCAGCTGAAAGAACAGGTACATTCTTCTGCCCTAACCTGCTTTCCTGCCCTTTTCATCTTGACAGTTTATTAGGAATTATACACTAAGACAGAATCTTACTTTGTCACTTTCCACATCTGAAGTAAGTGTGTGTTCCTGAGGAGTGTACTGAATGCAAGAAAAGTGCAGCACTATATTCACCTGGAAAGCATCAAGCACTTTCAGAGGAAAGATTTTTCAAGTGCAGGTGATAAGCAGAGATGTAAAATATCCAGCTGATATTACAAACTAAGAGTCATGTAAGATAGTGGAAAAAAATTAGGATCCTGATTCTGCATTACACCCACCAAGTCTTCTGTGATGATCTCTCATCCAGCTTCTAAGGTGTGAATTAGATGATCACTATGATGAGCCTGTCAGCAGTGGCAGAATGAAGACAGAAGTTTGTTACATGCACAGCAGTATGTAATAGCACACACTGCTAGCAGATTCTTACAGCTTACAGCCTGCTGATTTAGAACCTTTCCATGTAAAAATTCCTAGTATTCATGGTCAAGGTTATGCTTGCACAAAAATGGATCTAGTCATTACTTTTAACTCCATTTTACTTGTGCATAAATTGAGTATGTAGAGAAAAAGACATTCCATCTGTCTGAGCACCATTTTGAAGAAGTGAGAGGAAAACCTCTTGCACACTCCTGTCACTGTTAGAATGTAGAAAACCAAGCCAGTAGCAAACAAGCTTATTTCTGTTCAGAAGGTCCCTGTCCTTTGGTTAATCTGTGCTCAGAAAAGTGGCACAGTCCTAGTGGCTCACATGAGTGCACAGAACTGATTTGTAGGCCAGAGCTCGTCTGTAGGTATGAATGCTTTCTATTGAGTTCATCAGCCACTCAAAAAAGCCAAGAAAGTGCAAGAATGTAAAAATTCCAAAGCCGGAACAGGAAGCTGAATACTTGTTCATCCTGAATCCACACTGAAACAGACACCCCCAAAATATGTTCATCAACGACAGCTGAAACTGCCCAGTACCAGATTAATTGTAATAACTTGGTACAGCCCAAAGCAGAGGTGCTGACCACGAGCTGGAGGCTCTCCTGCAGGCATGTAGTGGGGTGTGTTGTGGGCACATGTGTCAGCGTGCACCAGGTACCAACACCTGTAAGCAGAGACACAGCACACAGCCATTCTGTGACTGCTGTGGGAACACAGAGAAAATACTACAGTTCTGATAATGACTTCCTTTCAGCCAGCAAGCATGTGACAGCCAGTCAGCTCTGTCACCTTCTCGAGGACAGCAGGTGTCTCTCAGCTCACAATGGTAAATGCATACACAGAGCTGTCTTCATTCTTAGTCTGGAAGCTGCTGTTTTGGCTCAGTCTATCCAGGGCCAGTTCTTCATACTCAAGGACAGCTCTCTGAGCTCATTCCAGGGCACTGGCATGATCAATTTTTTTAAAGATAAAAAGCAGTCACAAATGGGCCAGAAAGAGGAGTAGCAAAGGGAGAAATCTGAGTGTGGGCACCAGAAAATACAAACTCAGGCCTTTCAATCTGTTCTGTGACCATATATTTCTAGCAGTGCTCTTGTGTTTTGCTGTGTAGAAGTGGCACTGCAGTCTGAGAAGTCCTGCTCATGCTGACACACTGTGCCCCACTGGCCACACGAAGTGAACGCACTGTGGTGGTGCCATCACTGGCTCTGCCACCAGCCCTGCTGAGGAACCCCGTCCAGCACCCGCTGCTGCCAAACAGCCTGGCCACAGCAAAGCAAAGTATGGGAAGTGAGCCAGGGCTGAGACTTAACAAGGCATGCACTTCAAGAAAATAAAGGAGGAAAAGGAAAAGGAGATAAGAGATTTGAGGAACAGAAAGTTAAATTTCAAGTTACATGGTAGTAGCCCTCAAAAAGATGGGAATTAATATACAGGTGTTCAAACCAAACTAAGACTATGAGCTGCATATGAACATTTAAATAGTAGTTGTCAAGAGAATTGTCTCATCATTCTGCTTTTCTTCTGTGAGAAACTTCAGTCTTTCCCTTTATCCCTCACCTTGTATACCACAGGCTGAAGCTGAAAGCCAGCAGTTTTCCCTCAGAACATCTACTGCTGAACTGAATTTTAACAGAAGCGAAGGATATAGGAAATGGCATCGGAGTATTTGGGGTTTTTTGTGAATATTTTTGTGTTTTTCAAAACCAGTTTTAGATAGAAACAACAGCACAGTTAAGAAAACTCTGATGTCCTCTGCTCTGCTCAGTTACTGACAGATGGTTTGACCTAATGTTTTTGCAAAGTTTATAAGTTTGAGTGCTCTATGTGACATTTAGACAGAGACCCTTTCTCAGCAGCACAAAGACTCAGCTGGCTAACCTGTCCAGGTGCCCACAAATGTTAAAAGTAAGAGCAAGAGGCCAGCAAGAGACAAGGACTCGAACTCCAGCACCAGCATCTCCTTTTAGTGACTGTGATGTTCCAGAGAGCACATTTATTTCTGGCTGGTCATGACTAGTTGGAAGGGTGCAGAATTTCAAGAAGTTTTGTCTGTTTCTGTCCATGGTAATTTGAGTCTTCTTCCTCTGCTTAAAAATGTATAGATTTTATATTCTATATTTGTAAGTCACTTTGAAAGTCTCTGTAGAAATTACTGATTAGTTCGAATGATAATTATCATGGTTTCAACACATAAATTGTTAGCAGTGTACTTTTGTAAGCTGTTCAGTATAAACAAAGTCCACAACAGTCTGGAGAAACTGAAAGCACAGCCAGGAGTTACCTGGGCCCAAGGCAAGGTCCAGCTGTTCCAGCTATTGCTGGCTAGCACTCCATACACTGTGCTTGAGGTTCAGCACACACCTTTCTACAGCTCCATGTTTAACTTGATAACTGTCTTCTCTTCGCTCAATGAAGTCTGGCAACAGAAATTTGCTTTTTCTTAGGATAACACACATTTGTGGAATTTACACTATACTGATAGTGTAGATTCCTATGGAGCATCATGCTCTGTAAATTCTATAGCATTATGCAATACTATTAAAAATAATGGAAGATAAAAGTAGCTCAACTTTTTTCCCCACTAGAATATTAAGTATAATTTCTTCGTATAAAAGCCAACATGTGAGCTTTAAGAACTAACCTATTGTAACTAACAGTCAATAGTCTCTGCTGGAAATTATTGAGAGACAACTTTATTCATCTCACCGTTATAGCAAAGCAAGCAGCAAATCTCACAAGAACCAGAGCTTCACTAAGTATGTGTATGCGTAAAAAGGGTGGACATGGCAGAAGCAACTGTAATGAAGCCATAATTGTGTACAGTTTCAAACTACAGAGTCTGAATAACAGCTTTACCTGAAGTTCTAACATATTAATGTGAAGTTAACCTCTCCCCTTTTTCAGGATGATTCACAGTATTTTAATGTAAATTTCAAAACAAATACAACTACACATTATGACGATTTGCTCTGAATCATTCAAATATTCCCAAACTTTCCCTCTCCTTCGGACTCAGCAATGTGCCACTTCCCCCTCATGATGTACAGCTCACAGGTACACTGGAGACTGGGCACTGGGAAGGAGCAGCTACACAAACCCATGAATAGCCCTCTTCCTAAAGCTTCCTTCTTCAATGCTCTATTTTTTTTAACCAAGTTGTTAAACAGAATCTGCCCTTAGATGCATTCAGGCAGACAATAAAAGGATTCCAAAAATCCAGGTGCCCAGGAAATTACCTGTACATCAGGTACCATCTAACACCTCTCTGTGATAGGAGCACACAGGCATCTGAAGACTTACAAAAGCCAGAATAAATGGATTTTTCTATTGTCACTCTGTCTTGCTTGCACAATTTGATCATTTCAATAGCCCAGGCCCAATCAGAGCTGGTAGGTAAAGCACTTGCTACACAATTTGCATTACTGCTCCAGCTTCAAAATGCTTTGCCTCAGTCATCACCAGGTACCTCTTAGTTCATGCAAACACAAAAGTTAGGAAAAATGCTCACAACAGCAGGAAGTAGGAAAAACAAACACCTGCATGAGAACTAAAATAAAGCACATAATCAATGAACCAAAAGTTTTATAACTTTTTCCCTCCATTTACAGTACATGCTGCTAATCTTCAAGATCCTTCAAACCTTTTTACCAAATGTTGTCAGGTAATTACTATGAGGTCAGCAAGCTCACCTCTTCCAGGCTGTCATAAGCTCTGAAGCAGAAAGGAATAATTGTTCTCTATCTGTGGTAGCTGAAGGTTATTTTAACAACTGTGTATTTCTTGTTTACCATGAAAAATTACACTCAAGTTTCTAAAAAAAGCAGCTGTTCAATATTCAGGAATATTCAGACACACTGTAAATCTACTCTCCCTATTAAACAATGTCTACACAGACATGTTTTGATTTATAGAGCTCACTGTCTAAAATTCATCCCTTCTACTTACAATTAATATTTGCATGTTTCTACATGAATTACATTGTTTATAAAAACAGAGAGATAACAAGAATTAAGATATCTTTAGCAGTCAGCTCCTTGAAACTATATTCTACAAAGCATATTTACATTTCAATAGGCAATGTTTTCCTAAAACATACAGGAGAATAGAGCACAAGACCAAGTAGATTTGTTAAAGATAAATATTCTGAAAGAAGGCTAAATTGATTACGACAGAAACATTCATCAAAATAAGTTCAGTAAGCGTTTTGGATTTTCTGTAATAATAGCCAATAGCTAAAAATAAGCCATGACATTTCTAGAAATTAAAATAAATTGAGAGGATATAATTATAAACTTACTAAAATGTAAAACTTTCATTCACAGCTTTGGGATGCGAGCTGCAGTTTACTAAAGCACACAAATCTGTATTGAAGTTCTTGAAACAAACATAAACAAAGAATGGTTTATGTCACATTTATTTTCAGAGTTGCAATGACAGCTACAATACTATATAGATATTTAAATATATTTCATTTGCCTAAAGAAAGCATATGATGTTATTTCAGCTACCTTTCAGCTCCCCAGATACTCAAATGCTGCACATGCACATACAGATTAAAGTAAAAGCCTCTGCAGTAACCGGGTTTCAGAATAAAATATTTTCTATTTCATAATATCCTACCTTCAAAGTTGTCTTCTAGGAGACCCATATGCTCAAGTGCCTTCACAAATCCAACTATTATCACCAGTACAACAATCATTTCAAGTCCTTCCAAGTTCATCTTGAAAAATTATTTATGTAAAAGCATCTTTTCTTAGGAAGAGTCCTGACTTCAGTTCGACTTTAATTAAAAAGCCCTCCTAGTCCAAGACATGCCACACAACCAGATAAATACAATGCTAAAGAAGCCCAGAATATTCGCACCATAAAACATTTCCATTGACAGCCAGATGAACACAGGAATGTAAGGAGTCAAATCTTACCATGTCTGCATCACTTGCCTGCATGGATACAGATGTTTCAGTCTCTACGGCAACAGAATATACAGTAACCAATTTGTTTAGCATTTCCTCTTTGTCACAGCCCAAATCCACCAGATCTGCTTGATACCTAGTAAATTTTTCACACTGAATTACAGCTTTAGAGAGATCTTGTACTTAAACAACACAGATGAAAAAGTCCAAATACTTTCTTTGCCTGATAATGAACTTCAGAAAATTCAAAGCAAAACAATTTCATAAAAAAGATGTCCTATTTGTGTATTTCACTATTTATTGGAATATAGTTACAAAAGGTTAGCTATTTGTTCAAGTAGCTTGCTTTCCCACACTGCAAAAACATTTACAGCAACCTAGAAAAATCTGAAATATTTTAAGAAGCAGCTTGTTAGAGGGAAGTCAGATTAAGTCTGAGTGGTCTGTGGGAAGCAAAAGCCTTTCCCTCCTGCTGCACAGCCCCGGGGGCTCGTGCAGATGTTAAACACCTGCCCTTGGTGCAGGTGAGCCACTGTTCCCATGGTTGTCCCAGGCCAAGAAAGCCAACAAACTGCACCAAGGACACAGCATGCCCATGGCCATCACTGCATGCAGCTGACTCCCCTGGCTCAGGAGGCACTTCCACAAGCACCCAGAAACACTGAAATTGCTTCCAAGTCCTTGGACATGACAGTTAGGAACAGATTCTCTGAAGAACCTTATTCAGAACCACCTAATAGCAGCTATTAGCAAGCACTTGTCTCTCCTTCCCACTTACCTTCCCTTAGCTCTCCAGATTTGCAGCCAGATATGCAGAGAATTAAAAAACAAACAAACAAACAAAACAAACAAACAAACAAACAAAACAAAAACAAAAACAAAACAAAAACAAAACAAAAAACAAACCCACAAACAAACAAAAACAAACAAAACAAACAACAAACAAACAAAAACAAACAAACAAAAACCAAACCAAAACAAAACCAAACAACCCTGCATCCCCTTGAAAATAGGGCCACTTTTTCTGGTAAATTTTGATTACTTGGTCTGCAATGACTAAGAATTCTGTGCACAACATCAAGTACCAGATTCATCATTCTTTTAACTTATTTTGAGACAACCTAACATGAAAAGAGATAGATAGATAGATAGATAGATAGATAGATAGATAGATAGATAGATGTGTGTAAAAGTAAAAACTTACATTACTACTGTAATTATTAAGTGACTGCATCAATAATACTCCTCTGAAAGCCTGAAATCCACGTTGCTGTTTCAGTTACTCTGTTTTTAACCATTTGTGTACATCTATCTTCAGCTGATGCTTTATGTTGCTGGCTATGTGATGAGAGGGGACCCTCCTGAGCTGCACAGTGGACCCTCTGTTGCTGTTCACAGCAGGATCGGTCCCACAGATTCTTTTGAAAGCTATAAATGGTTTTCTTAATGACTTTACTAAAGCTTTGCTGTGTAGCAAGGTGTCCCTAAAGGCCTGAGTGAAGCTGTTTTCTGTATGAGTGTTCCAATATATTAATATTTGTCAAGATTAACATTCATTATTAATATTATTTATTAATATTTTAGAAGTATCAATTCCTTATCAATATAATTAGCATCACTGATTGTAACCCTAGTTTAATGTTTTGGATTTGGGGAAATTCCTTTCCCAGGAAACTTTCTGTAAACAAGAGCAATGTTTTTGTAACTGTACCTATGTTTATCCATTCTTTCTCACAGGAGAGGTTTCTTGACGAACATCTGTTTTAACCAATGTGACTGAAGAAGTTTACCTTTGTTTCACCAATCAAATTAGTCTGTGTAAAATACTATATAAGAGAGTCACATCTCAAAAATAAAAGTTCACCTTTTCTAGCCTTCTGATTGAGAGTCTGTATCATTGTTTGATGCTCAACAGTGACAACAGCTGACAACAATCCACAGCTTTTCTCAGGTACCCCCATCCAAAAATAAATCTTATACTTTTCGTTATTGAACTTCACTTGAGCATCTCACAGTCCTTACTGAAATTCTTATTGAGCCTAAACACTCCTGAGAGGAGGTTAAGAATTTACTGAAATCAAACCACCTTTGGAACAGTCCAGATGTAAATTATTATAATTTAGAGCAATAAAGAATGGTTGAGTGCAGAAAGCAAAAGAAAGAAATACTACCTGAAGGAAATGGACTGGGACAGAGGGTAAAAAGAAGAAAGTAACTTAATCTTATTTTTGGTCAGGTTTAAAATCTCTGGTCCTACTAAAAATGAAATGAGCTGGGTGATGCCAATAAGCATTGAAAATCAATTTTATTTCTGTTTGGGAAAGGGGATTTCTCACAGTCCAGTTCACTTGTACCTCTTTTCTGCTTTGCTACTGCTCTCAGCTGATCTACCAACATAACCAATTAACAAATATATGATTTTTTTCTTGTTAAAAGATCTATTTTGTAGAAAATAAAAATGTTCCTCAGAAGTGGATTTTTTTTCTTTTTTTCAAGAAAGCTGCATTTCAGAGTAGCCCAGCTCTTTGACATGCCAAGGCATCCTCCTCTCCTCAGAGAGATGGAGCACCTTTCCTATGAGGAAAGGCTGAGAGAATTGTGATTGTCCATCCTAGAAAAGAGAAGACTTCAGAGCCTTCCAGTGCCTGAAGGGAACTTACACAAAAGATAGGGCAAGACTATTTATGAGAGCCTGGAGTTACAGGACATAGGGGGAATACATTCAAATTGAGAGTAGGTTTAGATTAGATGTTAGGAAAAAATTCTTCCCTGGAAGGGTGGGGAGGCCCTGGCACAGGGTGCCCAGAGCAGCTGTGGCTGCCCCTGGACCCCTGGAAGGCCAGGTTGGACAGGGCTTGGAGCAACCTGGTACAGTGGGAGGGAGGTATCTCTGCCCACAGCAGGGAGTCTGGAATTACATGCCCTTTAAAGTCCCCTTCCAACCCAAACCATTCTATAATTCTGTGACTCTCCTGCTTGGATTCAAGAGATAAAGTCCAAATTCTGCTTTATATCTCACATGAAGCAGAGAAATGCCCTTGCTCTGTGCACAGGTCCAGTCAGGAGGCCTCTCCCACCCCTGGAAAGCAGACAAGGGGCTTCCACAGACTGCCTTCCCCTTATGATACTTCTCTTACTGAGTTATTGGTTGCTCTGCACCCTAATTCCTGGAGGCTACATGATGTTTCCTCTTTTTTCACACAAAAAAGAGCAATTTTTTAAACCTAGAGAACTTCCCAGCTGTTCTCTGACCAGCCCAATCCACCAGTAACTGTCTTTGGGGAGAGACGGGGAGAGAGAGACAAAAGAGAACCTACTCCAATAAACTCCAATCAAAACTTATTTAGCCTGGGCAAGCCGACAGTACAAAGCTGCAGGCTCTGTGTTTCCTGCTCGTAACCTTCTCACAGCAATAGATCATATTTGTAACAAACTCTCAATATAATTTTCAGTTGTTCTTTTTTGAGCCTGAGCAATCCACTGTGCAGGAAACCACTCTTGTCAACAAAGAAACACAGGAGTATTCTGGGAGGAGAATACCCACTTCCCACTATCCAATTCAGCCATGTACATGCAGAGCAGTGGGGGTCCTGCTGCCCATATTCCTCCTCTCTGTCCAAGGAGGAAGGCTGGGTGCCTGCCATACTCTGACACTGGATAAAGTTTGAACTGCTGCAGAACTGGGCATCAAGATGCCTCTGGCAGGTAATGTGTTGGGCAAAACATTGGGGATCACACTGATAAATGGCTCATGCCAGTGCCATCACCTCACTTGTGAGCAACTTCTCCCTTCTGCTCCCAGCAAACAAGGAGAGATCTCAAAGTGAACTCACACGTGCATCAGAAAGTGGGAATTGTTATAGCAACAGGAAAAGCACCAAGCAGTATCTCTTTGTTAGTTAAATTTTCCTTTACAGCTACTCATAAGGGCACATCTAGGATTTGGCCCCACAGTGTCCATTCACAGTGCAGATGAACTGTTCCTCTCATTTCTACTCATCATTTTGCCCCTACACAAACCTCCTGGATTTTTATCTTTTTCTTTAAACCTTGGAAACTGGACCAAGCCCAAAGAGGAGAAGATGACCCGTTTGGCACCGCAGCAGCACTCTGATGAGGGCAGCAACTGACAGCAAAGCCTCTGAGATTACCCTGCTCTGATCAAGTCCAACCATTCCTTAAGGTCTTAGAATTACCTTCAACAACAACTGGAAAAAAGGAGATCACTGCAGAACAACCCCCCCATCCAGCACTCACAGGGATCCACCAGGGATGGCAGCAGTCCAGCAGGGCTGCAGACCTTCCCTCTGCTCTCCAGCCCTTCACAGCCCACCAAAATGAAAAGGACAGTGCCAGCTGCCATGGGAGACTTTTTGAAAGTACACAACTGAAAACTAAATCAGGATAGGAATTCCCAAGCTAGTCCATATGTTTCTGGTCTTCAGTTCTTAGATTGCTTTGCCCCATCTAGACAGTAACCAGGCTCTCAGCTGAGTTTTGTTGCAGCAGACACTAGCTGATCCATCATTTTATTAATAGCATGATTAGAGTATAAATATTTTATTCCATGGTGTGTGTGGGAGGCTTCATTATGCCTTGGATTCTTTGTGTGTGCATCCTTTTTAAATATAGCTCTGTTAAGGCAAACGTGTCAGTTCCAGCTCTTTCAATATTTTCTTTAATATTCTCAGTATTTTCTCAATTGCTCATGAAGATTAATTTTGGGCCAATTTATTCCATGAATAAAATTCACACACCACAACATAATTCTTCTCTAATGGGGGTCATACAAAAGGATGCAGTAAGAATTTAATTAAAAAAGAAATTCTAAAACCTGATGAAATCTACCATGATGCAGACTTCTGAGGTATACTGGGGCAGGTGCTGGCTATTTATGGACAGCATTTTCAAAAGCATTCCCTTTTAACTTCTGTCCTAAATCCTCATCATCATTCTGCACCCAATGGAAGGCCATATGAACTGAATACCAATTTCAGCTTCTGTGGAAGTTGGAAGTTATTTTTTGTATATTTCTTTAAATTGGAGTTTCTTTCCATGATGCTGCTTATAACTTTGGCTACACTAGATGTCTACTTTAAAGGCTTTATTTTTATTTGGCAGTATTCATACTTACAGCTAAAAACCTTTGAGGGAAGCATTCATACATTTCAAACAGAAATGCTGAAATACAAGTCTGCTTTTCATGGCAATGAGATGTGATGGATGGTATTTTCACATTCAACCCCTCTGTCACTAGTAGTTCCAGAGTTCCTTAAAATACACCACACAACCATGTTACACTACAGCATATTTATTACAGTGCAGTGTGCCTGGTTCAAAGTGACGCTTACTGCCCTTGGAGGCAATGAAAAAATTGTTTAAGGAGTGTGGAAACTGGTCTTTGTGCAAAACTCTCAAAGCCAAGGCTGATGAGGGATCTAAGGAATGTGGAGGGGGAACACAGCCAGGTACCTAAGGCATGAGCTGAGTACATCACATTTAAAAAGGCACAGAAGTATCACATGTCATGACAGAGTCAATGGTACACAGATTTATTAGAGGCTGGCAACTGTTGCAGAGCAAAAGAATCTGCTCAGCCAGGTTTTGGAAACCAAACTAATTCCAAAAGCCAAAAATGGATATTTGGAATCAAAAGGCTTCAAAGGAACAACTTCAAAGTGTAAAACTTCTGTGGTGAATGTCATGGTCTGAAGTAAATGCAAGATGCAAGCTGAGTTATAATACTGGTAGCCAGAAGGTGTTCAAAAGTCGATGTAAATGTGTATTGAGGTTGTTATGTCTAGCATGTCCAAACAGACAGGTGAGCACAACCAAAGCCATTGCCATCTTTCAGGAGAAAAAAGTAAGAGACAGAAATGTAGCATATGTGAATCCAGTTACATGTTTTGCTGCCCTCAACTATCAGCTTCACTCACTTCAGAAGGGAGGCACTCACTAACCTAGGAAAATAGTCCCTTGTCTATGCTCAAAAGGGTAGTGGTGATACAGCTGCAAAGAACACATGACTTCTTTTCTCAGTTGATAAAAAATAACCTAACATCAGTCAACAGAAGGGGAAAGGCAAAGAGAAAAGGGAAAAGGAAAAGGAGAAAGTAGGAAGGCAAAAAGCCAATGGGAGAAGTCTAGCATAAGAATTTTCTCAGCATTCATGTAACATTTTGCTGGCAGATCTGAATAGTAATTGAAACAACCAAATGCACAAAATCTAAAGTAGTACAAATTAATAATTTGAGGATGGGCAGTAGTTTTTGCTGTGTCTACTTGAAATACAAAAAATATTATATTTGGATAGTGAACAGTTTTAAAATTCCCAAATGACTGCAAGATAACATGCCTCGTGTACCATTTTCTGTATACTGATCTTCAATAGCTGTCCTAAAAATTGCATTATAATAGCACTGATCTGAAGAGATAGCCCAACATGGGTGTACAGAAAAATTGCTGAAAGATTTTTTTTACTGGTACATGCACAAGAATTATAGATTAGAACAAGACAATCCTTCATAGTATGGATTTCTAAAGAAGCCACAGTTTGATTTACAGAGACAACACTAGGATTTGACAGAACATGAATGTGATTGCTGCTGGAGATAACGGGAGAAGAAAAAAGAGGAACAAAATTTCAAAGGAAATAATTTTCAACTCTGACACAATTAACATGCTACTGTCTGAATGGAGCCCACTTATCCCAGTGCTTGGATCTTGCAAGGGAAGCACTCTTGCTGCTAGCCACAGTGCCACAGAGCATGGCTTTAGGTGGGAAGCAGTCCAGTAACAGCATTTTATTACCTTCTGGCAATGTCCTGCTGACAGGTGATTAATAAAAGATAATCAGCACTGAATGATCCACAAAGTAAGCTTTTCAGAGTATGACCTGTTGACTTGGCCCTATTCAAGTGAAGGTACTGTAAGTTTTGTATCTGGAAATTGTCATAACTAGAGAATCCATCTAAATGATCAATGAAAAAATAGTATAAAAAGTTGTATGGCCCTCTAAAATGTCAGTAACATGAATATTTCATATTGTCCCCACACAGTCCTAGTTAAAGGATGCACCAGAGAAACAGCAGCCTGCACAATAGTTCTCAGTGCACATATTTGTTCTGTGACATTCACAGCTGGGATAAAGACCCCATTGTGTCTCGCAACCATAGCAATCTGCAATTACGGTATCCACTCTATTTTAATTTTAATTTACAGTATTAGAGCTCAAAAAAGAAAAATACTCTGACCTTGTTAAGAGGCTGGGACAGCTTGAAGAAGGCTTACTTTGTTCACTTACATTCCCAAACTTCACAGTTCAAACAGATCAATCCAGACTTACCTGCAAGAAAACAACATGCAAATCTGGGGTTACAACTTCAAACTTAATAAAACTCCTCACTGAGGAGTGCAAATAAATAACGGTTCTCTGAAAAATGTTACAGCACTTAGAATTAAAATAACTATTTGTAACTATTTGTACTTTTCTCCTAGTCCTTAAACAATTAAAAGAGCTTCGTTTTAACCTGATAATTTATTACAAAAAGGTTGCATTGCCAAAGGGCAAAACATTATATCTGTTGTCTTTCTTACTACAAAGTACTGTTTTGCCTGTTCATTGAGTCTTGCCCTCCAACCCCAGCATTCCCTTTCATGGCTGCTTTACTGCAATGCGACAGATTTCAGCATTGTTTAAAACAGCATGGCTGAATGCAAGGCTGAGCAAAGTGGAAAAGACAGGGTTTGTACACTTTTCATTGACCTTTTAAATAGAAGAAAAGCCAACATCCACAGGGTGAACTTCTGTTCCTACCATGGAAGCAAGTACCTGGATCCCAGCTATCAGCAAGAGTTAGGTGAGCTTTCACAACAAAGTCCTCACATCAGTCTCTGAGCAGTTTTCTTTACAGAATGAGATTTGGGTGAAAAATATTTGAGTGAAACAATTTTTTCGTTTGCCAAAAGACAGTAAATCTATTGATGGTTGTTATAAATGAATCACCAATAAAATTATAAAAGGTTTTATTGAGCAATTGAAATATCAGAAATTAAATGAGCCACAAACTAAGTCAGCTCTGAGCCCGGGGTCAGAACCGGGTGAACCACAGACCCAAAGTAAACAGCACAGAGTCCCCCTAAGATTCACAAATGCTGTCCTTTCAGAGTCTCTATTTATACATTTCTTTGGTAGGGTGATGTGAGATTTTTCATCTCCTCACATTGTGCTGCTTTGTTGGGTATTCATGTTTTCCTATTATTTGGTTAACTGAGTTCCAGGAAAGCATGGACGCTTGGAATCATGAGTTGCGGTGGGCTTCATTAGCATGTATGTTGTGTTTATTTCTTTGGAATCGTGGCTCAAAGATGTACTTGGTTATCAATGTGGCTGATATCATCTTCTCAGAATCAAGGAGTGGGATACGCCTGTTCCTTTTGGATTAGGTGTCCCTTGGAATCATTGCTGGGTAGTTATCCTGGATGGCTTTGCATTCAGGTGCTAAATGCCTCTTCTCCCATTCAGTTGCAGGGTGTTCCTCCTTCTATTCAGTTGCAAAGCAAGTCTCCTTCAGTTACGGGAAGGGGTGACATAGCCTTTGTTTCCTCAGCTCCAAGGTTATTTTCCATTTTAATTTTAACACAGCCTCAACTTATTTTAACAATATATTTACAAAATAAAATAAAAACACGAATTACTTTAGGTCATCTATAACAATGGTAGTTTAATAATTATCACGAGAAGAGCCTCTCCCATGCTGGGTGGTAGGCTGCCATTCCAACTGAAATATCCCACATGTGGGAAATATCTGGGTTTACTAGATTTCTAACCCCACTGGCTGCCCAAAGCACTGAGGTGAGTTAGATTCTATAGCACGAATGATTCTGCATCATTCCTAGGGCGGGAATGTGACAAATTGCCCCACACACAGCCTCTCCTCTCTCCAGGTGACAGTCTCACACTCGAGGTGACGATCCCACACCAGGCTCTCTCCTCTCTACTCTACAGGTGACACAATAAAGGCAGCAACTTCATGCCATTGTTTGTGGCAGCGTTACCTTCCTTCAGCCTAAAAGGCTCTTATCCCCACCTAGTGGCACTGGTGCCTTGTCAGGTGACTCAATCTCTTGTCCCAAGAGCCATGGTCAGGCTGCGCCCGGAAATGATGTTATCTCCATACTCTGTTTCCATCCGCTGTGACAGCAGGAGGCTGGCGGGTGTCCAGCGCTGCTGGTCCGTGCAAATCCAGCGGGAACCCCGCACATTTCCGGGGTCCCGAGGCAAGGACGAGCTCAGCGTGCTGTGCAGCACAGGGTGCCTGGGCTGCTGGGGCTCCCAGTCCGTACCCTGGGGATGGGTTAATGCTGGGAGTCGGTGGGATCCTGCTGCCACCTGCTGTCACCGTGTCACATACGCAGGAACCCCACACACCCTGCCCTGGCAGCCCTCAACTGCCGGGAATGAGAATTGCGTGCGGAAAGAAAGGAATGGTGATTTCTGTACGAGATTAGGTTAGATTATGAGATATTCTCCTCCTTTCCTGTTGCATAAATGAACCCAATTTGTGTTTTACTGACTTTGCACATTAACGCTCAAAATTTCAAAGGGACTATTTGGGAAAGCCTACATTATTTTGCTGCTGGGTCTTTGTACGTGAAGCCTTTGAAGAATCTTGCCTTTCTTTCTACAGAAACTTCTACTTGTGGCCCAACCCTCAACACACACACAGCAGTGTGCCTCAGTGGAGGACAGCAGAGAGAAGTGTGAGATGGGCTCGGCATAGTCACAACAGGCAGAAGCCAGAGAGAGGGATAGGGAAGCCAGAGCCAAGGAAGCAGAAGGAAAGGCATCCAAGGACTCTCTCTTTTAGTTGTTGTTTTATTTCTTTTCCTAGTCCCCAGCCAATGCAAGCCCAGATAACAGCAGGAAAGAGCTAAAAGGCAGAGTTTAGCCCCACATAGCTCTGGGCACCACCACGCAGCAGCAGCCAAGGCTGGCTGGCCTGTGGCTCAGGGAGATGCCAGCCAAGAGCATCTTTTAAGGCTAGTTTAACACCACAGCCTTGCCAGGCTTAAAGTCTAAGCATTAGTAACTTTCATTTAAATGAAGTTAATGCATGTCAAAACACGCAAATATAGTCATAAGCATTCCATCTTATTTGCATTATTGAATTTCTGCCCTAAAAAGTAACAACAGGCAATGGGCTGCTGAGAGATGATAAGAATGTCGCAGTGCCTGCCACAGCCACAGGACTGCACCAGGAATAAATGACTTTATGGAATGAGACATTGAGACTCTGCCATGGGAAACCTGGTCTGATTGCATGTGAGAGGAGTGTAAGAGCAAGCCACCCGTGGACTCACTGGAGCCGCTATTGTGAAGGGGCCTTGGTACCAGCAGTAAAAGTCTCTGGCATTGGAAATGTGACAGCCAGAGAGTCTCATTAGTCAGACTGGGAAATTTCCTTAACAGGCTTTTGTTCCCCCAGTGTACACAGCCCAGTAGTCCTCTCCTTGTCCAGCTCTGAAAGATCCTCAAAGAGGAAAAATTGGAAAAACCTACCACTAGAGTAGGTTTTATGGCTCCTATCCAAGCTGATGGGGCTTTGCTGCTCTAGAGCGTCAGGTCAGCATCAGAGTGTTTTATACTCCAACTAAGGTGTCCCTACAACCTCGGTCAACAGCCCTGTCTTATTCCAGGTGGTGTAAAGAACAGAGACTGGCTTCCCTCCTTCTCTAGGGCTGGAAGGACAGCTGGCAGTAGGTGCTCTGTTTCCCTCTTTTTGTGTCCCACAGCATGTCCAGCCATATCACAAGGCCTTGCAACCAGGAGACAGATTGCCTGACAGCTATTCTTTGTGTGCTGATTTCCCTAAACTATGGCCATAAAGTACCTTGGGCTCCCTTGGGTTTCACCTGCACCTCTATCCATTTGTTTCCCCGGAAAAGGAAGGCGTTAGAGTGAACAATAACTTCCACCTAAATGTCCTTCCTTTTGCAGAATCTCTGCAGATTCTCCCTGTTGTAATGGTATTAGGAAGCATCCCAGACACCTCCTGCTTCCCAGCAATGTTACAAGTGCTCGTCCTCTTTTCTTTCAGAGAAAGAAAACAGCCCCGCTGCAGAAAGATCACTGCATGTGATCAAGAATGGGTGAGCACTCTTCAACTAAACTGAGGTCTCCGTGGCTCATGCGGGAGCAA
>VYZR01106266.1:21569-31923 GCA_013400675.1 Oxylabes madagascariensis
ATTCAAAATTTAAAGAATTCTTTGATCTGTGCATTAGAGGTTGTTTTGAGGGGGAAATGCAAGGTGGCTTTGTTGTTTCTTTAGCCTGCTGATTTCTTTACAGATATGGTGCAGTTTCAGCAGTGTGCTAGTGTAATAAAATTATTAAAGTTGTATAACCTAATGATTAGAAAAAATTCTTAAAGCGTTTTCATATTCCCAATACTTTCCTTCACATATATGTTTAATATTTCATCAAAAAGAGAAACAAAAAGTTTGTACTACACTTGAAAAAAGAGTAAGGGTTAGCGCTTTTTGACTATCTAAAGTAAAAACTGTTTCAAGCTTTTTTTGAAGCTGGATCTTTCAAAATATAATCTTCTAAGTGCTTGTCTCTGTTAATTGTGTGGGTACATAGATACCTGTGCAGTGGCATGAAATATATGTGAGAATTATAAAAAGAAGCAAATTGTGGATAAATTGATAAACCTTTGGGACTTTAACCACTGCAGGTGAAAATCCCAGGTTTTGTCTTTCATTGCCTTCTTTGAATGTTTTGTTTCTTTATCTGTAAGCTACTTGTGTGCAGAAGGAGATCATAATGTTATCATAATTCTGGGATTTTTTCCTACTTATAAATGAAAAATTGAGATTGTTCTTAATGTAGCAGAATCTGTTCCCATTGAATTGTAATACAGTACAGTAGAGTGAAAGCCACGCTGATAGTCAACAACTAAGTGTGGTCTTTAAGGTCTCAGACTCTGGGGAATCTGCTGGATGAAAGCAGGACCTCGCCTTTCCCATGTTCTACCTCTCTCCCTGATTTCTGAGGTTGTGGGTATGCTCAGCTTTCCTCAGGACAGCTGAAAGGTTCCCACAAGGGATGCTCTGCTGAGTCCATTTTACAAACTGGCACAATTCTCATCAGGTTCTCCCTGCCTGGCCTGGAGGTTTTAGGGAGGGCTGCAATGTGATGCTCTGCTCCAGCACAGGTGCCCAGGAATTCTTTTTGGGGCTGTCTCAAGGTTCTAGTGATATTAGTTTTCAAATTACATGAGCAAAATAGGAGGTCGTTTCTGTGTAGAAGATACTGGAACAGCAGGGAATTAGCTCAAATGAGTCTGAAGTGCAGAACTTTGTGTTTAATGGATCTTAAAGTTGGTGTTGTCCCCACACCAGGCTTTTCTGATATTGTCATGACTGATACAGGCTCCTTGGAAGAAAAAATCCTGTTCCCTTCAGCTAGGCTGTGTAAGTGCAGCCAAGGTGAGTGTTAAATTGGGAAAAAATTGGGTTACACCTTTAAGAAATAGTGTTAATATTGTGTTAGACTCCAGATGCTCTTTATCATATAATCGTTATCATAAAAAGTCTTAATGTAAAAGATCCTAATAGAGTCCTACAGTGTCTCAGGAGCAACCTGGATTGGCCTTTGCATTTAAATTAGAGAATAATTAGATCCAGGAGGAGAAAAAAAAATGGTGTAGTGCATTCTGCTTTTCTCTTCTAAGGGAAACACACACAGTCCCAAAACTATTAAGTAGGCATTGTGAGAACATGGAATACATTTAACTCTGTGGAATGAAAACTATTTATTTTATCATGCATATCAGTATAAAAGTGCTGCATTGTCCTTATCTGTTCACATGTTCTTTTTAGCAGTTAGGTAATCTCAAAAGAGTCATATGGAAAATGACAAAAGCACCACCAAAAAACCAGCCCTTCTACTGCCAGTGTCTTGAGGAAGTGGTAGAAAAAGCCAGATGAAGTTCCTGAGTTTCCTGAGTTTTCTGAGGAAAAGTGGTAATGCTGCCTACATCATTTAACAATACAGACAGAAATTGTTAATTTGCTACGGTTCTGGGTTTTTTTCTCAATATTTTATGTTATCTTTGAGAATTTAAGCATGAAATCCTGAATCGCTTGAAGTCAGCACAAAAAACCCTATCAGTTTTGAGGTTTCTCCATAATTCCTTACAAAACAATGTTCCTTATTGGTCTTGGACAACGCCATCTGCAAGTGAAGCCCTGCTGGCATCTATTGCCTTATCTGACACACCTGCTGCACATGCAGACAGGGAATAAGAAGCAGACTGTGACACAAGAAGGTTTTAGCCCTGCTCTCTCTTTACATTGACTGGAGTGGGTCTGACATGCTGAAGGTGAACGCTGTCACACCCAAGCGTCTGCCTTGGCGTAGCCTGTGCCGCTCCGGCACATTATCCTGGGAGGTTATGTCATTCCTGAATAAGGATTAGTGCTTAGAAGGCTTGATGGGGCACAAAGGATGCTCTGTGCAAGAGTTTTTCAACGAATTTTTGCCAGGCCCTATGTGCATCGTCCCAGCAATCTTCTGGTGACCACAGCTATGTTAAAATCAGAATGCAGCTTGCAGGTCCCTCGGCAGGGCTCACAGTTCATCTGTTTCAGTACTGCTCCTTGGAGAATCTGCTCAGCCTTTCCTGAGGTAGGCAGTTACAGAAGAGAGGTTTAAATATTTATGGCACCTTAAAGCACAAAAAAATTACTGCCTATGTCACCATCTGTATCCTGTTTCAAGGAAGCAAAACTCAGAATTGCAATAGAGTGTGGCACATTTTGCGTGGTAATGAGTATTAGAGGAGTTTGTGTTTGAAGTTAGAACAGAGGGCTAATGCAGAGGTTGTTACTGCTGTGTTTTGTAAACTTCTCTCTCTTTGTTCTTTTCAAAGTGCTAATACTTTTAGACATTCACTGGCTTTCCTGAAGGTTGGGAAATAGTCGAGTGTAGTCATCTGGAGCTGAAATATTTCCTATTACTTGCCTGTAAGAGATTTATTTGGACATCCTCACTGTAGTGAGAAAATAGCTTGTGTACGTACCCTTAAAAAAGGCAGTCCATGGAGAATATACCTATCTTTGTATGACAGATAAATAGTTCCATCAGGATGAAGCTGAGCTTAACCTTGTATTATAATGTTTTTCTTATTCAAGCTTTGTTTTAAGCCAAGCAAACTCCTGAAAACCTCTTGAGGATGGAGAAGTTTCTCTCCAGTGGGATTTTCTTTTGTTGAGATCAGTGGTTGCCTGCAGTGATGGATGAGTTTGTTCTGTTTGCATTGGGGTCCGACAGAAGGGTGCGGAAGGGGACGTGTGAGGTGACTGTGCAAGGCTCTTCTTGCTACGGTGGAGTTTAGAGCAAAGTGCAATGGGCTCTGAGGCTGCCTCCTGGACAGAGCTGCCTCCTCTGCTGCTCTCTGGGACTGGCTTTGAGGCTCTGGAGCTGAGCCTTGTCCCTGGGTTGAATTTACTCCATTTCAGGGGGGTTCCCATCAGCAGGGTCACTGTCACGAGGGACTGTGCCTCTCGAACTCACGGGCACTTTTGGGGTTGGACACAGCTTCCATTTTAAACACGTTTCTCTAAAGTGGGAAAAGTCTGGAGCACCACATTTGGCAGTTTTCTCTCATGCTACGATTTTGTTCCAAATGAAATATGACAACACAACAGTTGCAGTAATTACAGTAATTGACTTCAGAGAGTTCATGTAATTAGCTGCTTTATGGGAGAGAGATCACCACCATCTCCCTCTTTCCACACTTCTGTGGTCTTCAAAGGTGTATTACAGAGGACTGTAAAACAGAGCACTTCTACCTGAGTTCTGAATACAGTTCACAAAGGCTGACTTGTGAATTTAGGAACAAAATCAAACTGCCATAAGAAAAAAAACACATTGCCTTTTTTCCTAGCTAGGAGAAGTTGTCATGTTGGTGGTCTTGCAGAGCCAGAACATGATGAGAGATGTTGTAATTGGCAGAGAGATAATTCATTTGAAAACGTCTCTTTTACTAAGGAGTTGCAGGTAATTTCAAGAGAATAAATTAGATGCCATAAAGAATCTTTACGGATGTCTTTTCAAACTTTCTGTGGGAGAAGGCGAGGGCAAATAGTCTATTGAGAATTTTTATATAAGCTGTGAACAAAACACATAAAGCTCTAATTGTTAGGAAACCACTGTGCTCTAAACGGTTCACATATAATAGGATCATTTCTATGCAGCTTCAATAGGATGTTCTTCCATTTTCTAGAAAAGAGACTCATGGCATGGCAGAAGTTTTGTGCTTCTTTGTCTACAAAATAATTTTCTAAAGAAAAATGGCAAGACGAACCTACTTGCATCAGATTTACCCAATTATTGATTAGTTGCAAAAGGAAAATAGATACCTCTGATTTATGCAATAGTAGTAAATCTTTAATTTTTAAAGCTAAATAAAGAAAATCTGATGAAATAAGCTTATTAGAGGTGTGCACAGATTTGGAAGTTTAAAACAGGGTGCAATTTTCTTTTTCTCCTTTTGTTAATCACTGAAAGCACAATACAGACGCCTAAAATGAAGTACGAGACAGTGTCAAATCTTTTAGTCAAAAGACTTTTCTACTACATAGAAAAAACCTTTTGACTTACAAATTCTAGTTAAAATCTCTTGGCTGTTTATACAGTTTATGTACTTTATTAGGATATGCAGTAAACTTAGAAATAATCTTCATCCTCTGAGGAGTTAAAACTTAACTGAAACAAAGCTGAACAATTTTATCCAACAGTGAAGTTACCTCTGCTTTGAACAGGGAATTGGATCATGATGACATCTTGAGGGTCCCCTCCAGTCTGAGTTACATAATGATTCTCTGGTTAACTTTAGTATCTTCTTAATTCAAAATTATTTTCTGGATTCAGATTTAAGGGTAATCGGCATTAATCACTTTTGTGATCCACAGTAACTTACCTGGTGATCCCAAGTCATCCACTTGCTAGGCAAAATGTGTTATAATAACCACTAGAAACTTGTTCATGTCCATAACAGAATGAATCCATGTTTGGAGAGAGATTCCTTGTGCTACCTGACACTTAAAGTGCTGCTTTCTTCTTTGATGTGGCCATGGGGAAGAAAATAGGTTTGGAAAGGGAATATGGTGATGCCTTCAGTTTTAGCTTTCATATTTTTTAGATTCTGTACGGCCTTAGTGTGTAACTCTGAACTTCATATAAAGCGTTAGAAAGTTCTCTTCACAGTTCAGTCAGATAAAACAATCCTTTTCCAGCCNCACCTTGGGCAGAGCCACAGGCGGGCTCTCTTTAAAGGTGCATCCTTTAAAGGCCTTTTAATAAATACCTACTTTAATCCTTTAACTCTGTCTAGTCTCTGTTCCAGATCAGTCTCTCTAGGCATCAATGGAAATATTCCTTTTTCCAGTTATGAAGGTGGGTGATGGATGTGGCTGTTTCAGTACCTAGGGTAGCTCAGTACCAAGCACTATTTCTTGGCATGCTGCACACACTGAGAACTCACAAACCAGAAAAGCAGGCGTCTTCCCAGTGTGCATTAGTCAGTAGAGCTCGGAAGAATCCAGATTCTCATGGATCTACTTCCTCATATGGGAACCAGCTTTGCTTTCAGATTGTGCAATAGGAATTGGTGCCTGAGTGCCACAGCACTTAAAGGGCTTGAGGCTATAGCCTAGTAAAAAATTCTGTATGAAATGTGTAGCAGAGAAGATAGCCAAGCTTTAACATCCCCAGCTTGAAAAAAGCTGCACTTCCAGAGTTGGAAAATTAGAAGTGAAATCCTCTTCAAAGTGATAAATGCACTGAAATATTAAATAGCCTTCAAAGGGACTCCTCCCCTGCACCCACGGAAATCATTTCTCAAGGGAGGGAAGTTGATCTTCTCTTCCATGTTGTTTATTGTTGCAGGATTTTGCTGATGCATTAGCTGTGAACAGCTACAAGTGAATGTTTTTCAGATGGGGTTTCAAATGGAGAACTGTACATTACAAGAATAGCAAAACAGCATTCTTTGTTCATCTTAATTCTTTCAATACATTGACAGAGCTATTGCTCAAATGACCTTCTCTTCAAAGTATTGCAAATGATCTGCAATACAATCAGATTGTTTCTCAACTATCTGAGAGATGGTGTCTTTTTTTTTTTTCCTCCTTACTTCTCCTGTGGGTAAATAACTTAAAGGTTATTATTTTGCCTAGCTGTTTTCCTGAGTTCATTCTTTCTGTGCATTAAGGACTTGTTTTTATCAGACCATGCTGATTACTATTGAGAAAGCGTGTGGCTGTTATGGCATGCTCAACTGCTCCCATGTCAACAGCACTTTTTAAATTTTATTGTAAATCATAGAACCACATAAACTCAAATTATTATTTCTTTAACTTCTTCTGCAAGTTATTTTCCTCCGCAATAAATCTATCAAAAAAAAAAAAGCTGTTTAAAAAAAACAACTGAACAAAAAAACTGGCTTAAAAATACTCTATAATAAATTCCCCTTTTAAAATTGCACAAAAGAAAACAAAACAAACAAACAAACAAACAAAAAATAAAAAACAAAAACCAAACCAAAAAAAAAACCACACCAAAAAACCAACAAAAACCAAAAAGAAAAAGGCAAAAACCCTTGGCAATGTAGACCTTCAAGCTGATCCTGACTGAGTTCCTGGCAGTGTTGCTCAGCAATTTCTGGCTTTAAATGTACAAAACTCGTGGAGAAAGCTTCAACTACTGGCAGGATTTTCTGCAGCCTGTGGGCCAGGATCAGCACCCTCCTAACAAGCTGTGCCTGAGTTGCAGAAATGCTTCAGTGAGTGAGGCTTTGCAGGTAACCTCGCCCTGGTGCAAAAGCAGTTGCAGACTCTGTAATGAAGCAGTTGTGTCAGCAGCAAGTGTGTATTGATTGTCTGGATAGGATTATGAAGCACCAAAACCAACTCCATTTAATGGATCCGTTTAATCCATTTACTGGATGCTCTAGTGAGATCCCAAGCTCTGAAGCACTGGGATGTGATACTCCAGACAAGAGCTCTATGACAGAGGAAGTTCCATAGAAAAGATGAAAGATTTTTACACTTCAAAATTGGCTTGCTTCTGTGTTGGAATGAAATGAAATGAAATATCCCTTAAGTTGTATTTAAGAAAAAACAAAACAAACTCAACCAAACAAAAAACCCCCAAACCAAAACAAACAACAAAAAACCCCACAAACAAATAAGCTCACTCAACAAAAACAAAAAGTCCAAACAACCCAAACCAAAAATGAAGTCGTATTTATATATATTAACCTTTTTAAAATATTTTTCTGTGTTGTCAATGGTTTTAAAGTTCCACAACGCATATTTGTTTTCCATGTGCTTTAACTTTTCTTCCCGTTTTTCTGTGTAGCTCATGTGCTCAAGTTTCCTCTTTATTCTGGTGTCATTTTCCAGGATGACCAGGGAGCCTAATCAGCTTGAACTAAACCATTCATTATATCACGTCCCCCTATGGAGTTCCTTTCTGAGGAAACACGAGTGATTCTCACATTGGAGCCAGAATGCTCCCAGCCCTCTGAGTGCTGAATGCAGCGCCGTATGGGAAAGGCATTTTTCATTTTTCAGTGTGCACAGGCCCCACGTGCCCGAGTCAAACCCAGCTTTCAGGGCTGTGCTTCAGCAGTGCTCGCAGCTGGCAGCACAAAACCAGAGCTGCTGTAGCAGGAGGCAGCCTGTGCAAGCCTGAAAGGGATTAGCTTTTCCTTCCTTCCATTTTCTCCTTTCTGAATGGATGAGCATGGTAAAGTAGTCATTTCCTGCGGTTACATATTAGACACAATTATGCCACTTGTGTGAATTATTATTTTTTCCCCTAGAAAAGCCGACACAGCTTGCTGGTGTTTTTTTGTTGGTTTGTTTGGGTTTTTTCTTTGTTTTTTCTACCCCATCATAATGCTGTGTGACTGACAGGAGCTTGTCTGCCTTTGAAGAGTTTACAGGCTCCCAAGCTTCGCATTCCTTCTGCCCAGGAAAACATTCATGCTTGCTATGACAGATATGAGCTGGCAAATATTTTGGTCTTATTCTGTAAGTGTTAGGTGAGCTATGATGTAATTACAAGTTTAATAGTTTAAAAACTTAGTTATTTGTCTGAAGTCATCACCAAAATTTGGTACCTAGTAGTCAGATACGGTGACGTTTCTTCCCACAGACAGCATGTGGTGGTGTTGGTTTTTTTTTGGTCACAGGAGGAAAGAGCAATCAGGAAGTCACCTTGCCCAGGTACCCCAGTTTGACACAGTGATTAACAATCTATCTTGGAAGACCTAACTTTGTCTCATCTCTGGATCCTGGTCTCAGCTCTTTTCTTTGGGCCTTCTCCCAGAAACACAATGGGAACAAACCAGGCAATGGAATAACTGGAAAAACGTGGCACTGCTAAAGCGTTTGTGGCCGTATCTACAGGGATTTAATTGTTCCTTCCACAAAGTCTGAAAGGATTTAACCAATCCGTTGACATCAGCTGGGTCGAGCAGCCTCAGCCCTCGCAGCATAACAAATGTATGGAACTACATCAAAGACATAACACTTTCCTTTGATTTTGGTTTAGCAATTTCCATTTGAAACAAATGTTCAACACAGAGCACATTGCTGATTGCTGAAACGTGATGATCCATAATGCAAGTTGTGGGTGAATAACGGGCATAGGAAAGAGTAGTTTTTGTCTGATTTGTGTCATTATGCAGGTGTGAGCAACATGGACTCCAATTGCCTTTGGAGCAAAAATTATTAGGAAAAAACCTATCTCAGCAAGAAACATGTAACGGGATTTTGTTGTGGATTTTGTTTTGTCATTAGGTGAAATGTTCCTACCTTTTAGTTTCAGAGATATTCCTCTGCTGGCCTTGATATTTGCTGTATGAGTTGTGGCTCGGGTGGCAATGCATTTCCACAAGGAGACAAGGTGATAACTCTTCTGACTGGTTATCGCTTTTTCAAGAATAAATCTCAAGGGATGGATGCGAAAAAATATCACTGGATCAATGGCAATCCAGGCAGAAATGGTCACTGCTGCAGACAAGGGTGCTTTTCTGTTTTCCTTTGTTATGGCAAACATGGTCGTTCATATTCACTGTAGATTGTGCAGGGCATGTGAAATGAAATGCAAAAGTAAAATAGGAAAAAGAAAAAGCTGCAATCTAGGGAAGTTGAAATTTGAATTATAGTGGCTCATAAAAGCTGCAATAAAGACCGTGGTTCTGGTATAAAAACACAGGGAGGAACTGTCTCTTTCACGAAGAGATTTTAATATTGGGTCCCAATCCTACAAAGAATTACATCGGTCCTAAACTTAATACATACATTATTGGAGTCATCAGAACTCCAGAACTCTGAATTGAAGTCTTTATTGCCAGAATACATATGTGGAGACAAATGCCCTGTTGAAGTTAATTTGAGTTTATAGTGTAAAGAGTTGAAGTTAACAGATCTCGTGTGCACTGTCAAGGCTACGTGGACAAAGGGGCTGGCTTTGCATGTTATGAGGCAGCAGAAGAGCTGAAATAATCTCAAGTTAATTCCTTTTTTTCTGTCAGTAGTCTCAATGTTTGCCTTTCCAGGCTTGAACTGCTCCATTTTGTTGTTTTACTCTGGCACCTCATTTTCTTTATCATTACTCATTTCATGTAGACAAAAAACTCACAGTTTTTGCAAGCTGCTCAGTTTTGGGGAAGACTTGATAATGGAGTCAACTGTCTAGATTGCAGTTCTTTACTTCCAAGCCCAAATGAAAGGCTGCTCCCCCAAGATTTCACCATGCAACTCTTCACTGAAAACTCTGTCTTACTGGTATGTTCTCCCACAGGAAAGAAGTGAAATGATTTCTTCTTCTTTTCTTCCTGTTTTCATGCAACTTGATGCCACTTTTGCATCATTCTGTCTTTTGTTACATT
The DNA here is from genome assembly GCA_013400675.1 of Oxylabes madagascariensis. Classification (NCBI taxonomy): domain Eukaryota; kingdom Metazoa; phylum Chordata; class Aves; order Passeriformes; family Timaliidae; genus Oxylabes; species Oxylabes madagascariensis. The sequence continues at coordinate 31,295 of VYZR01106266.1, forward strand.
TAAAACAAACAACAACCGGAAGATCTCTACCTCACTGTATTTTAACTCCTAGCATTCCATTTTTTTTTTTTTTTTTTGAGATTATAACAGGTTCCTGTGTTTAGCTTGAGGCTCATATTTTTCATTAAATTTTACTAAAGCAATACTATGTTCCCTGACGTTGTTTGATCCAGCCTGTGTCTCTCGGCTGCACAGTTATGGTATCTCTCTTTTCAAAGGTGAATTGANAAGCTGATGTTATCCTGTGCCTAACAAAGAGAGGATTATGAATCTGACAAGGATATGGGATGAAGTAATCTTATGAAAGCCTGATCTGCTGTACTAACAGGGAAGCACTGGTTGCATTTTTTATCTTTTTCTCTTTTTTTTAAGTGGTTGTTGAATTTTTTGAAATGAGTCTCAGTGTAGTCTGCAGTCTCTTTGGCAACTCTAAAGAATGTAAAATCAAAACTCAAGGTGACTGGATCATCTTCAAGTAACACTTGAGCTATCAATGTGTTGCAGAACATGACTTTTCCTTTTGCCTGTGGATTTTCAGTTTTTCACCCCTTGCATAAACTTAGTTTTGACGCTGGGAGAGATTATGTAAAAATAACATGCAGAATAGTTCTCTCTATGCTCTTGAGTGT
>VYZR01106269.1:902-21460 GCA_013400675.1 Oxylabes madagascariensis
GGCCAGGGTAACAGAAAAAATTCTCTGGAACGGCACGTTGGGAGCCGGACGGTGGCCTTGGTTGAAGGTGCCGTAAATGTGGCGTGCGGACGGTAGTGGTGTGAGCCCGTGTGGCGATGGGAGTGGCGCAGAGCTGCGTGCGGCAGGGCGGCCGTGCTGTGCGGACTGACGCGCGGGGGGCACACGCGGAGCTGCCGCCAGAGCCCGCTCGCAGCACTCGCGTGAAAAGATCATGAGATCATGCCGGCTTGGTGCACGAAGGTGTGCTCGGCCCCACTTCGCAGTAAAGATAATGCTGACTACCCGGTCTTGAGTCAGATAATGTCTAGCCTGCTTGTCCCGAGGAGCCGAAAATGCTTGCTTAGAAAACCAAACAAAAACTCCATTATGACATCGTCACTGGACAGACTTAAGAAAATAGTAATGATCGGCAAAAGAAAGCATGCATATAAAATTGTACTGCATCTCAGTTATACATTACTATTAAATCCTCTCTGACAGTTTCTCTTTTAGGTGGTTGCCCTGCCAGGCTCCGTTGTGTAGGGGTTAAAGAACAGTCGTTTGCCACCTCGCAACCTGGTAAGGATCAATATATTCCCATAATGTGGTATCAGACAGCTTGCTTTGCTTATCCCAGTCTCTTGTAATGACTGGTTCACAAAATGATTTCTCTGGTCCTTGGCCTGCTCTGCCAAAATGTTCCTAGCTCTGGATGACTAATAGTAAAGGTTACGATCACATCGTTCTCATTAGCTGTTTTCCTGGTTTAGTTTTTGAGACATACGTTGGCTACATAGTAGCCAATGCAGGAGCTACATTTTGAGTTTTAAAAACACGTTCACGCTGTTTGAAATAGAAATTTCCTATTAAACAAAGTATCTCACGAGCTGAAAAAGGAAAATATGCTAATAAGGGGGACGTGACATTTATAACCTTCTATTACAGGGAACTGTCCCAAAAGTCTAAGTAAATTGCTTTTTGAATGAAAAAAGAAGAGGGATTTGTGACCTGTTGATTTAAAATGCTGTTTAGTGTTAGGGATTCAGGTACCTTTCAAAAGCCCTTCTCTAGCTTGCTCGAATTCACAATGCAGAGTTTTACCAATGAAACAGCCTGAGCACTGGTTAAATCTCTGCAGAGGAATCCTCACAGAGAGGAGTCACTCTTGCATGGACCTCTAAGGAGAATTAGGCTTGAAGAATCAGTGCATCGAAGTAACTTTTACCCTCCCATAAGTAAACCTCTGTGCCCATGCACACTGAAATTCCTATGTTACTTCAGAGTAGCTTTACATTTTAAAAGTATTGCATGTATACGCATGTGCTTAACTCAACTGTAGAGTTCTTAATTTAACCTCTTACAGTATCCAGAAATCTATAACCAGATTTAATTAAGCACAGTTGGGAGATGAACAAATATGTATCTTGAGGCTAATTATATGAAAAATACTCCATAATTGTTCCTGAGATAAGAGGAAAAATAGTTTGACAAACAAATAGTGTGTGTTTTCTTGTACTAGTCAGTGTTTCTCCCTATCACAAAAGATGAGTGGGTTGTTTTTCAGTTGTATTATAATGTTTAGGTTGTTTAAATGTATGTCAGCTGGGGGAAGAAGGATTGTGAAAATGATAATATGTAAAGTGAGGTTTCACAAAGAATACTTTTCTTAAACAGCTTCATGTATTAATTTCTTAAAAAAAAAAAGATGCTATTTAGTGTTTCTGAAGTCTTGTTTCTTAAAGCCTTAAATTTTGTGTTTAAGGCTTAGTAGGCAAAAGCATTTTCTCCCAATCTTTTGCTTTATTGGTGCTAGACCCTGTCACGTGTTCATCAGTAGAAAAGGAGTTTGATTTTTCTTTGTGAAACATCACTGTGTGATAAAGTATATGTGTATTTAGCATCCTTGTTTTTCTTTATGCTAAAGTGGATTCAGCTGTGTTGGGGCAGAAGAGACGGGACCAGCTGCTGGCCACATTTCCTGCTTTATTTTAAAAGGTAGTATAAGAAATGAGAATAAAGAGGTAACAGGGCTTTTGCTGTCTTTGGTTAAAAAAAAAAAAAAGTTGAATGCTGGGATTATTTACTGTCATTCAAGATGATTTTTTTTAAAAAGGCAATATTCTATCAAACAGGTTTTACTCCACTGTATGCAGAATTCCATCTGTTCAAGGGATATTGCCAGCACAAAAGAGACTTAGTGGGATATGTGTGACCTTACCCCTCTGTGTTGGCATCAACAGGGCTGTTCAAAGTTTCAGTCTTAACTTGAGTAACTCTGCTGTAACTGATGGGTTATGGGTTAACCAGTGCAGAGGAGTCAAGAGTTAACCACCAGGACCTGCACTGACTGATACGCAAAATGAAAATAATTTAGATTCAACCTAATCTCAACCTGCCTAGCTCAGACTTCATGAACGTGCTTTATTTTGCAGTTTTAACATGCTTGAGGAAAAGAGAAACACTAATGTAGCAAGCATGGGATGTTCCAGTGGCATTTTTACGGTTACTTCAGTGTAGGAGTGTTTTTAAAGTTAATTTAAATATGCATTCTTTCTTGTTGCATCACTTCTGAATGGCAGGGTCAGGGACGGTTCTTCTGGCCCCTGCTGTGAACCTGCACAATGCTCTGTTGTGACACGACCTGTGGCTGTGTCTGAGAGCGGCTGATTTTCTGACATGCAAAATGGTGTGTTATGGTACAAGAACAAGGTCAAGTCCCAAGAAAGTCAGTGGCTGCAGGCATTTCTAGTGCCTACTGAATCCTATTTAAACCAAATAGAAGGGAGGAAGTTATTTGAAACTCTAACCAACTGTACTATCTGTATGGTGTATTATTAATGTAGCTTTTTGAAGTGAAAGCCTTGAAATGACATAAATTAATACTTGAAAATATATTGTAAATGTTTCTTTGTAATTGTGCCATTCAGATAAGAATACAATATCATAATAAAATCAGACTTGTTGATCTTTCAGTTTATGGGCTCAAATGTTTTTTCATCTTTTTCTTTTCATTAATGACTTGGTTCATTAAGCAAAGTGGTAAAACAGAAAGGGGAAAATGTTCTTGCTGTTTTCTCTGGGTCATCGACTGGAAAACAAGATAAAATGGATCAGGGTATGCAGGAGAAATGTTCTTGCTCATCTGTCTTTAAAGGTAATTTTGGGGTGAGGATACTGCAAAGCTGTTATTCCTTGAACTGCATTTAGAGCTTTACTGCTGAGAATCAGCACTTCTTGTATTTGTAGTTGTTCTCAATTTTTTATTAATATGGATATATTTGATCAATATACTATGGAGGACTAAAATACTTACATAAACCCTTCCGTGGTCTATTGACATCTTCCTCCTTTCTGTTGCTTTTAGGCTCTGAAGTTTCAGGACTGGTTACTTACATGCTGTTGAATCACAATCTTTGATCAAATTGCTACTGCCACACTAAACACCAGAGTGAGTGTTAAAAATGAACGGTTTGACAAGTGCTGAAAGGACAGAACATTTTCAATGCTCTGGAGTGAGCCATGTGCTTTATGCTCAGATTTCTGCTCGTCTTAAATGCTTTATTTGTAGAGGACAGTTTAAAATAGTGCACTGGCTTTCTAGCATGAGGGAATTCTAGTAAAAGTGATCTGCAGCTTGATAAAAAGGAGCATTTCACAAAAAATATGGCATAAAAATGTAAAAGCATACTGGCATGCTCTGCCTTTTTGGCCTCTAGTTGCAGGAAATATCCTGTTCAGCACTGAAATGCATTTGATAAATTGTATGTACCACAGAACCAAGTGCTGCCAGTGTTCTGCACAGCTATGCTACCTGCATTTACCTTTTTTTTTCCAACACAGTCACTTGAAGACTGTTTAGCCTTTAAAAAAGAAACAACTTCATGCTCAGTTCTCCTTTAGTCCTTTGGAGTTTGATTCTGGTGCTGTGACTCTTGGTAGTGTTCTAAATTAACTTCTCTTTTCTCTGAAGAGCTTTGCAGCATCTGGGAGTTAAAAACAAATTGGTGCTTCTGTAATCTGTAGCTGCCTGGAGAGATGATATGAAAGGAAATGCAGGTACCCGTGTTCCAACACTCAGCATTTCTTGGTACTTCCAGAGAATCAGATTTCTCAAGCCATTTGTCAAAATTTTAATCAGTTTTCCCTGTGAAACACAGGGATCTTGGCAAAATACAAAGGCCTTTTGTACATTTACTGATTTTTAAAATGCTTTAGAGTTTGTAGTTAAGTAGGTTTTCTGCCGGAATCAGCAATATTCTGGTTATAGGGCTGTATTCACTATTAGTTACACTGTAAAATGTCTGAAGGATATGCTAGGTATGGGAGCTGTTTAAATGGACTCTGTTTAAAGAACACCATTTGCAAAAATTGCACGTTACCAGCTGCTGATTCTACATTTTTCCACCCAGCTTAAGTGGGATATGCAGATGTGGAGAAATAACTCTGCCTGTGCTCATTAGCAGGAAGATGCCTAGGGCAGGACTTGCACATGTACCAGGAGATGAGGGTGTCATTTGCAGGAGCTGCAGAATAGATTGTAATGTTGAGACAGCATTTAGAATGGTGCATCTAGAAGATAAAAGTGGTGCTTTTTTAGTATTTCTGTTGGCTCTTATCTGTAGCCATTCGTGGCATTCTTTTGGCCCTGGTTCAGATTCGGAGTAGCCTGTGAAGTCCTTTCTCTGGGATATGCAACCTGTGCTGGGCTTGTTTCTACTACAGTGGTGGAAGAAAGGATCCAACTAACCCCTGTTCTCACTCAGTGTTGGTGGGGAGTTTATTACAGTTGTCAGAGGCCGAGAACTGGCTCTTGGGGGTAGGAGTGTATGAAACAGGGAATGGAAGGAGCATTCCCAGACTCCTGCGTAGGCACTCCTCCACATATGTGCATGCCAGAGCTGGGATAGTGTCTTGCTGTCCTGTGGAACTCTGAAACAATTGCAGACTTTATTGATTAACTTCTGAGAACACTTCTTGCCCTTGACAGTTTAAGGAGAGCTGCAGAGGGTGTAATTGAAAGTTTCCTTGTTCACAAACACACTGCCTTTCCAGTCTCAGGAGTGTTCAGCTGACCTTTGATGTGACCAGTGCTGAACATGTAAAGTACATGCTTGCAATTTGTGTGTTCATCAGTGATGCTGGAAACAAAATCAGTCTTTGCAATTTACTAAAAATGTTGAGGAATGTAATTTTTTTTTTAAATATACAATCTTCACATTCACACTTTAAGAAATGAGTATCTGAAAGAACGTAGTTTGTCCAGCTCAGACCACTAAACATCTGAACATGCATTTTGGGGACTGAGGATAATTATCACTTCAATTTATACTAAAATGAAAGCAGTACATGGAAGGGAAGATCCTTTTGAATCTCACCCTTTAATAAGCACTGGAATCTGTTTGCAGTATTTTAACTATATCACGTTAAACGCTTGCAGTAATCACTGAGCCAATCACTGTCATTCTTCAAGATACTATTGCACAGTAACACCTTTATTTTATGTTTTTATTGTCACAGGTAAGTGGTTCTGTTGGTTAAAGTCTGATGGCTTCCAGAGATATGGCAATTCACTGTCATGTAAAATACTTGCTCCATGAGAATCTCCACTCGGGGTGATTAAGGTAAGGCCAAGCTGTCTGGGTGCAGATCAGGATGGCAACACCACATGACACAGCAACACTTGGAATTGAGGAAAACTAAATGATCTCTACCTAACAACAACAGGGAGTCTGTATTGCTGCTTCCCTGTACAAATCAGGCTGCTGCTCCTGGTTATAGAGAAAGAATGTGTCATGTTCCTGCTGTAATGACCCATTTTTAAGGAAAAGGTAGATAAAGATGATGAAACTCCTTCAATATATTTTTTATCAGCATTACAGCATAAATTTTAACCCCTTTCAATTAAAGGTCTCAATGCTGAATTCTTAATTCTCGTTAATAAATATTTCCACGTGCATCTCTGGGGTTGCTAGAATTTTATTGACGTGATTGTTGACCAGTAGCTGAACAGCTTTTACAGTTACAGAATCATTTAGGTTTGGAAAAGACCCCCAGGCTCATCGGGTCATCACCAACTTCTCGACTGGACCATGATGGTGACTCCTGCCACCTCCTGGGCAGTCCATTCCAATGCTTAACAAACCTTTCTGTAAAGAAATTCCTCCTGATGTTTAACCTAAAGCTCCCCTAGCACCGTTTGTTTCCTCTTGTCCTGTCACCTGTTGCCTGGGAGAAGAGACCAACCCCCACCTCCAGGGGGTTAAGACCATACATCAGATTGAGAGTATTGCTTCTGTAGAATTCCTGATTTAGCTCTCAGTTTGCAGAACACACTAAAGACAACACACGCAGTAGGAGAGCTGCAATTTATGTTGCTCTAGAACATACAGCCACCAATGTGAACACACACCCAACTCAAATGCAGTATTCTGGACCACTGATCTTAGATGTAGCTGAGATATCCCAGTAACAGCACCAGCCCTCAAAGGCCTCTTGACACAGCCATCCTTCAGGAAAAGACTTAATTTCAAGGCAAAATGGCTACAAGGCCAAGGGCTGTTTTTTTGATGTGCTGGGAAGGCTGACATGATTATCAGTCCTGATTGCTCTGTGATAAAAGTGTTCTCTACAGTGTGACTCCTCTAACAATGAAAAAGGGATAATCTTGTAACAGAATTTTTGCGCTACCAGAATGGAGAAAAGGGAGAAAAATACTCAGATTTTGAGGGATCTCTAGTAAAACCTTGCCTTGATATTCTCCCCCCCTTTTTTTTTTTAAGTCTCTATGGTTTGCATTATGAAGGAAAAAAACTCCTTTTCCAAGAATACTCATTTTTTACAGCTTCAAAAAGTTGTAGCATCACCTTAGAACCAAACATTAAGCAGGCACTATACATGCTTTTTTGCCTCCCATTCCCAAAGCAACACACCTGTCTGTTTTTCAGGTGTATACACTAAACTGGGCATAATGAAAAGTTTAACCTGCATTTAAGTTCAAAACTTAAAAAATGCCAGTGCAGAGACTTCGTTTTTATATTAAAAAGACACGGCAACACTTGTTTTTCTTGTTTATTATGATTACTTATCCAAAGCAATTGAATAGTTGCTTTACTTCATTCAGGTAGCTCTTCAGAATCCCTGTTAGCGTTTATCTGCAGCAACATTTTGATATATATTCCATGCTGTTTAGTGGCAAGATATAATCCAGTCAGAACTTGTACCAGTATACCCAGACTCATCTTTCTAAAGACAGGCTGAGCAGTTGTGAGCCAGAAGCGTAACAGATTTTCTTTCCCTGGCAAGGGAGTTGACATATACCTGAACAACAGAAACAGTGGTAGAAACTTACTTTTTTTTCCATGCAAGTGTCAAGATTTAACATAAATATTTATGCAGATAGCAATTTTCTCTTCCTTCTAAGTTAAATTCACCCAGTGGTACTGACCTCTCTGGATAAATGCTTTAGAACATCCTGATCATGCCCTGGGTCTCACCAAGCCTGGCCCTGCCCTTCTGTGCTCTGAATTACACAGAATGACCCCTGTCAGGGACTTGGGCTGCTGGGCACTCCCCAGGGTCAGTGGCTGTCCAGCCACCTTTAGTGTGGCAGGATGGCAGCCACCGCTGCACACACCCAGGCACACCCTGGGAGACTTGGAAGGTTCCTGCTCAACACAAGGGTTCCCAATGGATCACTTTGCAGATCTTATTTCACTTTGGTGTAGCTCTTACAAACTTCACTTTGTAATTAGGTGACCTTAATGCAAATCTCCTTCCACATCCTCAATGTCTACAAGAAGACAAGTGTGCACAGATTAACTATCTACAGAATTTACACTGAAAGCTGAACATTTAACCCAGAAATGCCCTTCAATCAATACATGGCAGGTAAGTAAGACGTACCTGGCTGCAAGGCTTGCATTCAACGGGATAGCCAGGAAAATGGGATAGAAACCACCCACAACAGCACCTACTAATCCTCCTCTCATCACAGCACAGACCTCACAGTTCAGCTGACCTGCGTAGCAAACAATATTTCACTGCCAAGATCCACACACGCCCCACTGCATCAATTTATAAGCTGTGTGCAAGAACCTGAAAACAGGCTCTTGACAGAAACTTCCAAGCTGTACAGGTATGCAAAAAATTACAAAGGAGGACTCTTCTTTTAAAAAACAACAACAACAAAAAACCCCAAACCAAAACAACAACAAAAACAATCCCAAAACAAAAACCGAGACAAAACCAAAAACAATCACTCCCACTCCAACCCATGAGGAACTTATCATTCGAAAGTTGACCTTCAAATGAAACTGTACAGATGGGGGAAATTGAACTGCTTTGTTGCAGTCACTTTTACATGACTTTGAGTGAAAAGTGCTGAAAATAAGTAATGCGTAAAAGAAATTTTTTAGAAATATATATAAACATACATCTCTCCTTTTCCACTCTACTTTGAGAACTCACTGCTGTCCAATGCATTGTTTTTCAGACTCTGCTTTACAAACAGGTTTTTTAAGACCAAAACAGTTTAAGAGCAGGAAGAAAAAGCTCCTCTAGTGTTACATTGTGTATAGAAAGCAAAGCCCTTAAAAAAAAAAAAAAGGAATAAAGAGGTTTTTACCTGAAAATAAAGGGTCACGCACAAAAACTTCATAAACTGCTGCTGTTGAAAGAAATGGAATAACTGCCATTGGCATAGCAGACACAAAGGAAGCCTTTCTGACATGTAGGATGCTCCTGAAGAAATTATTTGCTGCTAAGCCACATAAGCTTGAATTTGCTGCTAGGAAGTATTTTCCATGATTACAAAGGTTCCTGTGAAAGAAGGAAAGTCATTTCAGCAACTGAGAACTGTAAAACAGTTTACTTTAGTCAACACTACAGTTCTCTTCTAAAAATCCTGCAACAAGGGCTAAGAGACATAAATCTCTCACTGGTGCGAAATGGAGAGTAACTACTTTCAAAAGCAGCCACTGCAGCATCCTTTGTTACATGTTTGAGTTTACATACACTTCAAGAGTGAAGTGACAGGTTGAGAAGCCGTTGCTACAATTTTTTCCCCTCCCATTATGACAGTTAATGGAAACTTCATTAAAGTTCTCCTAATAAGCGTGTTTCTAAGGATAATGTTTTCTGAAAAGAAATGAGGAAATACATATACAATAAAACACATAATTTTAAAAAGTCAAGTCAATCTACTTATAATTCTACATTTTAATGTTTCAAGTAATATTAAGCACTAAAAAAATCATACAGAAAAGATTTCAGAGAGGTACTTGCTAACCCTGCAAAACTCAAAACACTAAAAATGTCAGACACCAACTATTTCTTGTTTTGAATAGGAAAATTCAGATTTTACCTTTGCAATCACAGGCAGTGAGACACAGGCAAGCACATCCATAAATATGGATGACTGAGATTAAAATTTTAGCAGCATATTTAAGTATCCAAACCAGAGCAAATAAATGTACCCAGGACCAGCAGAATCTAGTTAGTGAGGTACAGAACTGTTACACTGCACAAAAGAAAAGGAGGATGGAAGAGTTGGGGTTTATGGTTTTTGTTTGAGCTCCCTAGTTTTAAAAACAAGTGCTTGGGTAAACAGGAGGTCTCAGTTTGACTGCAGCGTGCTTGCTCTTCCTTTACAGACATCAGTGAGCTGATGTATCCCCTTTGGATACACGCTGGAAGTCCTGCCAGGGACTGGCAGCTACTTCTTTGCAAGGCCCAGCAATCCCTAAGTCCAGAGTTTCTATCCAGACATTACCACATCACTACTGAGTATCTGCCTCCCCTGCTCTCCTGGGGAAAGAGGAGTTTTGGAGGCGGAACATGAGGGCGGGCAGATCCTACACAAAGTTGTAGCCTTTTCTTTCTCACCTGTGTGGGGAGGCCCTGTGTTACTACCAGCAGTTTGTTTAGCCAGCAATTTAGTCCTATTAAAAAAAATATAAATAAAATAAGCTTCTGATTGCTCTTATTTCTAAAAAATTTATCCAAGCTGATACGCACATGCAAATGGCTCCTAACAGAACCAGCTCAGGTCCAGTAAGGTTTTGCAGTGACATGCAGTATCACAAACCAAAAGGTCGTTTGTGAGGCCCAGAAGGCATTTAGCTGGCTTTGTGCTGCACAGAACCCTGCTGTGAGCCAGCAGGACTCCAGCTGACTCCTCCATCACCACCTGGATACCTTAGTCTCACCTTCCTGAAACACGGAGCAGTGCAGAATGAAATGCAGAAACCAGCAGGTTGATGCTCACTCAGTTCTGGCCACAGGCCAGCCCTGCTGGACACAAGATGACTCCAGCAGAATCACATTTCAGTTTCCTAGAAAATATTTTAGCTCTAGCATAGGACTTTGAGAATGCTCAGAGCCAGTCAGGGCTGATCAGCCATCCCAGAAACCAAAGCACTGAGGAGCATACGCCAGAAACCAGCTGAGCAGGACCAGAGCCAACACTGAAATAACCATGTTGAAAAAACATAAAACAAGTTTTCTGTTCTGGACAATAACAAACATCATCACAATTAAATAATTTTTTAGCTGCAAGGAAAATCTGTAATACAAGAATAAGGAAAAGGAAAAGCCTCCAAGACTTGAACTGCTTGATGCACTTATCTTCATTTATTTTACCAGCACTTACTGATCTGCTTTAGGAAGCTCATTGAACATCTTTTGTATGATTTCCATCCGCTTAAACCTTTCCAAAATTAGTCTTTGCTGCGGAGAATCTAGTTCAAGAAACTCTCTTCCTGTCATCTTGAAGTCCTGGATCATAAGGAAAAAATAAACAAATGTAATCAAAGTTGCATAGCCCCAGTATGACTCAAATAAACATTTAGACTCCATGCCACTATGAATCACTAATGCATTTCCTATTTTGCATGGCAATACTCCAGGTTTAAATTGACTTAACTGTCAAATAGAACTGTAAGAAAAAACCCCAACCAAATAAATCCATATTTGTAGATATAAATCAGAAAGCATACAGTTGCAGTGGGTTTGTGTGGCAAGGTTTTGGTAGGAGGGGGGATGCAAGGGTGGCTTCTGAGATGCCAGGAGCTTCCCCTGTGTCCACCAGAGCCTGTTCCAGCCAGCTCTAAGACAGACCTGCTGCTGCCCAAGTCTAAGCCCAACCACTGCAGTGGTGGTATGTGGGGGAAAGTTAAGAAAGGGTAGAAACTGCTGCACAACAGTAGCTGGAAAAGAGGAGTGAGAGGAACGGCCCTGCAGACACCAAGGTCAGGGCAGAAAGAGGGGCAGGAGGTGCTCCAGGCACCAGAGCTGAGATTCCCTGCAGCTCCTGGTGCAGCCCATGGTGAGGCAGCTGTGCCCCTGCAGCCCATGGAGGGCCACGGTGGAGCAGAGATCCATCTTCAGCCCCTGGAGCATCCCAGCCAGAGCAGGTGGATGCTCAAAGGAGGCTGTGACCCAGCAGGAGGCCTGTACTGGAGCAGGCTCCTGGCAGGATATGTGAGCACATGGGGAGAGGAGCCCAGGCTGGAGTGGGTTCCTGGCAGGACCTGTGAACCTGTGGGGAACCCACATTGCTATGGAAGGGCTGACCCCTGTGGAAGGGACCCACACTGCAGGAGTTCATAGAGAATTACAGCCTGTGGGAAGGACTCCTGCTGGAAAAGTTTGTGGAGAACTGTCTCCAGTGGAAGAGACCACACACTGGAAAAGGAGGAAGGAGATGTGATGAACTGACTACAATCCCTCTTCCCTGTCTCCCTGCACTGCTAAGAGGGAGGAGGCCATAAAGAAAAAGAGGAGTGAAGGGAGGGGTGGAAGGAAGGTGTTTTAAGGATTTGACTTTATTTTTCATTATCGTTTTCTGATCTGATTGACAATATATTCCATTTCCCCAAAGTTTACTGTTTGGACTGTAATGGTAACTGGTGTGTGATCTCCCCACCCTTACCACAACCCCTGAGCTTTTACTCTTACCTTCTCCCTGTCCTGTTTGCGGATGGTGGAAAGTGATAAGAGCATCTCGGTGGCCACTCGAGGCCAACCCTTTAGAACAGCTCTTGATTACACTTGGGAGTTTAGTGATTCAAGTGCTTCTTTTCCTACACGTTTTACTGCAGAGGAAATTCTCCCAGACTTACTTTGCTAATCACACTTACCTTAAGTTGCTTTTGAAACGTGAAGGCTGTGTCCTAAGCCCTACCTACGGCACTGAGCCTGCTTCGGTTCGGGCTTGGCAGACGCAGGAGCGCAGAACGCGGGACGAGCGGGCAGGATCTCGCCGGGATCGCTTCAGGCCGGCTGAGGAGGGTCCCCAAACCTGGGTTTGGGATCCCACAGACAGCACGTCACGGAGCTGTCAGCACCCCTCTCTCCTTGAGCCCTGCCCACGGTTTGTACACGCGTCTGTGCCAGAGCCTTGCGCGCCGCGGGAGGCAGAGGGAGCTCTCCCAAAGCCCCGGGGCCCGGCTCAGGTCAGAACCCTCCCCCCGGGAAATTGCGGCTAGACTCCGACCTTCAAACCCCACCGCTACCGCGCTGACCCCCCGGCCTCCCCGCCGCGTTCAGGCTCCGACCTTGAGCCGCACGGGCGGACACGGCCCTGCCGTCCTCACCGAGCCGCTCCCGCCGCCTACAACATGGCTCCTCCCACTTCACGCCCTCCCTGTGGGCGCCGCCATCTTGCTCCCTCACATGACCAGGGTTCATCAGAGGCTGCCTGTGATTGGGCCGTTGGCCGCCGGCCCAGCATGGCGGCCGCCGATTGGCCGCAGGCTGGCGGGCGGGTCCCGGCGCTGGTTGCCGGGGCGGCGGATGGCGGCGGTGGCTGCTCGATGGCGGCGGGGCTGAGCGCGGACCCTGCACCGGCGGCCGGGACGCGGGGACTCCCCCTTCGGTGCGGGGAGGCCCAGTCCTCGGGGTAACTCCCCTCAGCCCATGCCTCTCCCCCGCCTGCTCCCTCAGCCCCCGCAACGCCCGCTGCCCTCCGCCCGCTGCCCCCTTCCCTCGCCACCGGCCGCTTTGTGCTCCGTGCCCGTCCCGCCCCCTCCGAGCGCCCCTCGCCCCGGCTGTGCCTCGCTTCGCCCCACCTCCAACCCCTCCCTCATCCCCTCGGCTCCTGCCTCTCGCTTGTCCCTCCGCAGCCCGGGGGGGAATTGTCCTCGTCCTTAGAGCCAGCCTGGCTCCGCCAGTTCACCTGCGCTCCATCCCAGTCCCCAGCCAGCCCTCTGTGTCCTGTTTGGCCTCAGAAAGCAGCGGGCGAACTCCTGGCGTTCGGGAGAACCGGGGGAGGGGGGAGTGGGGAGGGGATGAGGGGGGACAGCCCCTAGGTCCCTGCCCGCGGGATGCGGGGACGAGCAGATCCCCGCTGAGAACATCAGAGAGCAGAGCAGAGCCGCCCCCTGCACAAACGCCGTTCCCATCTCCCGGAGAAGACGATGCTCGGCAAAGCCCTGTCATGTGCATCGCAGCTCCTCGTTCTCGCGGAGAAGGGAAGCGTTCGGAGCTCCTCCGCCTTTCTCAGACTTGTCCTTAACGAAGTAGATGAGGAAAATCTATCCCGTTTCTGTTTCTCTTTTTGTTTTTCCAGAAAAAGGGAGAGAGAGAGAGAGGCTGATACTGAAGCCGACCAGCTGCGCTTCTGAGTGGGAAACTCCGGACTGATATCATGGCTTGCTTTTTATTTCTTTAATACTTCATTATCTCTGAAAATGAACCTTTTGTGAAGCTCTTCTCCTAGCTCTCCTTATTCCTCTTTCACGAGGTGGCTGCTGCTGTGCAAGGGAAGGAATGGCATGAAGTAAATGACTCCAGTATAAAGCAATCTGCTTTGCCCAAGTGCCCAGTGGGCAGCACTGTCACTTTAATAATTCCAGGTCAAGGGATTGCTTTCCTCGTTTTCAATCCTCTCTTTTAATACGTGGGAGGATCAGAGGGACATTAAAGACCGTAAGGCTGGGTGGCTTGCAGATAATAAAAATGAAAGTGTCTGCCCAGTGACTTCTGTTGGGTAAGAGGGTGATATTTGAAGGCTCTTGTCTGGTGAGGAAAAAGGGATCTTTTCAGTCTGCTGTGTAGACTCCTAATACAGAGCTAGCAAAATTAATTCAAGAAGTGAAAGAGCTTAAAGAGGCACTTCGGCAATTGTTTTTGTCTTCCTCCTTATTTGGATTACTTGGGCGTTTTTGTCCTGCAAATAATATGTTTTTGAGCATGTACAGGTGGAGTATGACAGCTGCCTAGAGATGGACTGTGCCTTAATTGTATTGCATAAAATCTTTTAATTTTCAAACTTTGCTGCCAGAAGAGGAGTTATAATAAGGTTTTGTATTGCCAAGGAACGTTTGCTCTTGTATTTTTATAAAGTCAAATATATTTTAAAGAAATTGACATCTCTTAAAAAAAGAATCAAAAAACTTCTTTTGCCCCCACCTTTTTTTTTTTATTTGTGGAGAGCGTCAGAAGTCCAATCCAAGGGAACAGCAAGTATTCATAGAAATGAAGATTGAAGCTGCATTTCCTTACTGAACTGTAAAAGTGTTCTGCAATAGATAGTCAGTTCCTGACCTTGCAGAGTGTTCCAGTAGTACTTCGTTAGTACCTGTAAATAAGTGCTTGCAACCAGATTCAGAAGTAGGAAGAAGAATGCCAGTCAAGAAGAAAGGTGGGCTATGAAGCTTCATATCTCATATTGCGTCTTCATTGTGTTAGAGCGTTGATTTCTAGTACTTAACAATTTCAAATTAAAAATGCTTTAATGGGGAATGGAAATAATTTTTATTTTGCATTCAAAATGGGGGAAAAAAATCTGTGCACTAACAATAATAATTTTTAAAAGTAATTTTATGCTGTGTTTTAAGATTTATGTCAAATTTGGCCTCAAATGGTGTTTTTGTAAAAATCAGCCATCTGAGATTTTGAACAGATACCAAGAGAAAAGCTTGATGTTTAGTTTTGTGAGAAGCCTCTCTTACAAATGCTAATAAATTTTAAAACCATAGTTTAATCTGTTATCTATTTGTGACGTGTTTGGTGGATAAACGTCAGCTATCAGTGGCAGCATAAATAAATAACAAAGTTTCAAGGCTAATTTTAAAAAGAAGTCATGAGAGCTGTGTTTTGAAGGTGATTTGAATGCGGGGATTTTTTCCACATGTGATTTTAATTAGCTTGAATTCCCATGCTTTAGTACAATATAAAACTACTGTCTTTAAGGCTGTGGTATGGCAGCATTTAAGAAAAGACAAACAGCCTTACATTTGGCCTCTTCTCACCTCAAGTTTGTGTTTGCAGCTTTGGAAAATGTGGCTTCCAGTGTTCAAACAACAATTGGGAAGTATATGAAGGCAAATTCTTGCTCTGAAAACACTCACAGACCTTAGGTTATTTCTGGTTTCTTGCAAATTGGACACCGATTTAAAGTTTCTGAATATGCTAATAGAGTAAGGGTCACGTGAACCTTTTTTTATTCAGCTCATCTATCCAGATGTGCCTGGATCTGATGATACAAAACGTCGGGGAAAGGGCAAAAAGTGAATGTTACAAACAGAAATGAGGATGTAATCGATGTGAGTTTGGATTCTCTTCCCTATAGGAATATCCCTTCATTAGTTATGAGTGAACATCTACTATATAAATAATGATAAACCACGCCAATTGCTAGAATTATTTTCATGAAAAAAACAACAAATGGGATTTTGTGATTGTATTTTAAAAAATGACAGCATAGAAATGATATTTCAAACCTGAAATATTTTAATGAATGGCATTGTCATTCACAGAATCGCTGCCATCATGTGTAGTAAAGCTGAAAACGTGTGTGGAGGAGTTCTGTTCTAAATAATTCATCCTGCTGTGCTGTAAAATTGTCACCCTGATGTACTGGTGAGGCTTCTGTATCTTACCTGTTTACAGAAGGAAAACTGAGGCTTTTCATAATTTAAGTTTTAATCCTGATTTAGGTGATTTACACTAAGGATATTTCTGTGCCGGATGTTCAGCTATAATTCAGTTTCCGAATACTTGCTGCAGGACTCTTGGGGTGAAATCTTATAGGCTCCTTTGTGCAGAAGTGAGAGTGGCAATCACAGCAGTCCCTTCTGGCCTTAAAAATCTGTGAATTTCCTGTTTATTTCCAGGCAGTTTGGGTCAGTCTTNAAAGCTGAAAACGTGTGTGGAGGAGTTCTGTTCTAAATAATTCATCCTGCTGTGCTGTAAAATTGTCACCCTGATGTACTGGTGAGGCTTCTGTATCTTACCTGTTTACAGAAGGAAAACTGAGGCTTTTCATAATTTAAGTTTTAATCCTGATTTAGGTGATTTACACTAAGGATATTTCTGTGCCGGATGTTCAGCTATAATTCAGTTTCCGAATACTTGCTGCAGGACTCTTGGGGTGAAATCTTATAGGCTCCTTTGTGCAGAAGTGAGAGTGGCAATCACAGCAGTCCCTTCTGGCCTTAAAAATCTGTGAATTTCCTGTTTATTTCCAGGCAGTTTGGGTCAGTCTTAGTGTACGTCCGCCAAGGCTTGACTTTCTTCTTTAGGGTTACCAGGATGTGTGTTCTGGTAACATTAAAATACAAAGTCAAGAGACCCAAATGTCCCCCTTGAAATACTTTGCATTGTCATATCAGTCAGTGTACTGAAGTTGCCAGTGTGAATGTATTTGATTATTAAAAGGGTATTGTTAAGAATGTATTTAAGCACGAAAATTGCAGGATTAAAAATGTTGGCAAATCAGCAACTTCATTGTGATTTTGAACGACTTAATTTTTCTAGTTCATGCAATAGACTTTAACTTTCTAAACGTAATTAAAAGCATGCTGGCAACTCAAAACATTCTACCATTTTTAAAAAGATTGCTATTTTTTCAAGTAATCCTTATTACTCCTATGAATGTTAGGAAGATTGAGAGGATTCTTCCATGTTTGGTTTTTTTTTTTTTTTTTTTTTTTTTTTTTTTTTTTTTATTTTTTTTTTTTTTTCCCATTTATTTGCTTTATGATTTAGACTGCAGTTTGTGGCTAACTAACAGTGTTTCTGACGATGACTTATTTTCCCTTTCTGGGGAAAATTTAGGAGTTCATGTCTACTGTCCTTCCCATTGAGGGCATCTGTGGAAATCTCAGTGGGATACTGTAGGCTATGCAGAAGTATTTCAGTATCAGCATTGAGGACAGGATTATCCCTTTCCTTGTCAGCACTTCTTTCTGCATTGCTATTTTGGATTTGATTAAAATACTCTCCTAAAATCAGGATGGAGGCAGAGAAACCTGTGAAACAAGCTTTAAAACATACTGATATTTATCACTGGAAGTTGTTACCAAGCCCTGCTTTCTTTGGTACTGGCTGGTCCTGGGTCTTTCTAAAGAACAGCTCAAGCATTTTGGGAATTTACCTTTGAAATAGCACTCACATCTAATACCAGTCTTCAGATTTCACATAGCTTTGCACCTAATTTCCCCTTTACCTTGCTGCTTGTTGTGGTGCCTGCCATCTTATGTTTATAAGTCCAGGCCTATGTAGTTAGACAAAAAATAGTTCTCTTAATAATAAAAATCATATAACTTATAGGAAGCTTTAATTTCTTATGGATGTGGAAAAAAAAAAGGCCTGGTTCTGGTCATGTGTCAGTACCTGATTTCCATTGCCAGATATGCTAGAGTGAAAATATTTTGTTTTTCTCACTTCAGTGTGGAGGGCGATGAAGCTCCATATTCCCAGGAATGTTCACAGAGTTGACATGCTTGCTGTCAGTCTCAGCAAAAAGCGAGGCTGGAAAGGGACTATGGAGAATTCTGTGGGGTTGGATGTGCTGCCTTTAGGTATGGGGTGAGACATTGTGTTGATTGGTGCACTACTGCTGCACAGTTAAACAAAGGGCTCTTCTCTTTGGCTTTTGCTCATCTGTTATTTTGAAGTACACTTAAAAGTTTTAAGTCACACAAGACAGGCATCTGACTGTAGTTACAAAACGATTTTTTGGACAGAGCCATTTAGAGATGAAATGAGATGAACAATTTTGAAAAGTAAATAAATTCATTATTTTTGCTTGTTTTTTAGTTTAGTTTTGCAAACAAGGATATTTCTGAATAGAAATATCATGAAATTTCTCGAGGAATGCTTTGCTTCAAAGTAAAATAGTACTATGATACAGAAGAAGTGAAGTTAGATTTTTGCATGGATTTAGATGTCTACTCTCCCTCCCTCTCTTCCGGAGGTACTTAGCTTGATTTCTGTTAACTGTAAGGGACTATATTTAGATCTGTAATTGCATATATTTTGGATTCATCAACAGAATAGTTAATAGCAAAAATGTTACTGTAATTCATTCATATCTTTCACAGTGACAGAAAGACCTAATTAAATTCGTGCTCCTCTGTGATGGAGACCAGAATCCAGTTTTGGAGCCCTGCTTGTGATTCACACAGAGATGGCAGGAACCCCCACATCTGGGTGCCTGGCTGCACATGTGCCTGTAGACTAACCCTGTCCTCCTCCTTGCACATCTAGCTGTGTCTAGGCAGTCGGAGATCTGAGTGTGGGGTTTTGTGCTGCCCTCATCCTGCTTTGCATCTCTCAGAGGAAGAGGGATTTTACCTTTAGTTGGATGAAACCTGTGGGCTGCTGTTAATACCATCTTGAGTCGCCCCCCCTTTGTTGCCCATTTATGAAGATGTGCTGATTCTGTCACGGAATAACTTTTTGCATTATTCCTTTTATATTAAAAAATGCCTTCCAGGACATGTTTTATTAAGTACATCAATGTCAAGAATTAAAACATATCAGTCTGATCCCGTGTGGACAACTTCTGGGCCATTTAGAAGAATCTGACAGATGTGCTCTATGAAATGCTGGATTTTGTGTGGTAATGCGGCCTTTATGGCTGGTGTGTTGAAAGGAAGGGGTCTAAAAACAACTCAGCAGGAACTTCTAAAGCAAAGTTCATGAAGGACCAGACAAAGCTAGCTCCCATTCATGCTCTGATTCTCTTTGAAACTGGCAGCTTCTTTTTAGCTAACAAAATTTAAACTTAGGATCATAACTTTTTGTGCTCAGAAATCTCAAATGTGGTTTCAGCCTTCTTACATCTTACAGCAGCATATATTGGAAATTTTCTTTCTGTTTTGCTTGCAATTGGTATTACAAGATTTTTGTCCTTCCAGTTGCTGAATAAGAGTTCTCAAATAAGTACATGGCTAAAAGGGCACCTCCTTTACCTCAAGTTTTGTTCAACTGCCTCTCAGTTTTTACAGTTAATTGAATGGGAGAAGTGCAAATTTTAGTTACGTCTATAGACTGTGGAAAGCAGAATTTTAGATTTCCAAGATTTAAACAAAAAAGTGTCAGAAAATTGCTATCTAAACTGTGCCAATTTTCACCACACAGCTTTGATTTAAAGATGCCACTGCTTTTATGGCAGTGAGCTTTTTCCTGCCGGAAATTGTTTCTGCTGTGAGAAACAGTGAAGTATTTTGCCCACAAAAAGGCTATAGGAGCAGGCATTACACAGAACAAGCCTTTGTTATATGCATGCACACTGCAAAGCTAAGTGGGCTCTGGACTGGGAATAGTGAAATTTATACTCTTCTTCAGCCCTGTTGTTATTCTGATAACTTCTCAGATGTTTAATGTAGATCCATCCCATTTTAGTTGCTTCACCTAGGTAGGGTGCCCAGCTTTTTGTCCTGGAGGGTTGCTTTGGTCAGCAGAGAGAGAGATCCACGTCCAAATGGCGTTTTAACATACCTCAGATCTGCATTGCCTTCTGGAAAATTGTCATTTTCTCTCTCCCCATGGACAAAACACAGGGTAACCACACTATAACTCACCTCAGTTTGATGATGTCTCATTCTCTCATATAAATTTTAGTGGCAAAAACATCTTAACTGACATATTTATGAAAGCTGACACTGTGTTTTCTGTGAGTGCTATAAATTAACACTATTCATTATTTTAGTGGGGAAAAAAGAGTTATAAATTATTGTACTATTAGTCACTGGAATTGGAAGCAACCATAGTGTTGATACAAGCACAAGAGGCAGCTGTGCATCCTCTCCTCCATTCCTGTTAAGTGCATATTACACTCAGTAGAAGCAATGGTGTCTTGCATTATAAGCATAATCTTTTTCCTTCTCATCCCCTCTTTTTTCTTTCCAAATTTGTTCCAGATGGCCAAGCTAGATGTCAGAGGGTAACCATGGAGAAAAAGCTGAATTTGTAACTAGTGGCCAAATGTGATAAAAGATGATTTTGCAGGCCCTGCTTCAGCAAAATGAGAAAATCTACCTTACTTAGATACACTTATTTTGGTCAGGTCATACCAGGTTCTTGCTTCTTAGAAGTATTTAAGGTCTGTTTCACTATGGTATCTTCCTGTATTTACTGCATATTAACATGGTGCCAAACAACAGCTTTATAAAAATAGAAATAAAGGTCATGTTTTCTCCTGCCATATTCATCCCAGAAAAAGCCAGCAAAGCTGCCCTGACCTCATGGGTGATGACAGTTGTAATCAACATACAAAATATGTGAAGAAAACATTTGCTCTTTATCGGATGTGGTCCAAAAGAGTTTTT